>CM053786.1:708405494-708637994 GCA_028749045.1 Cupressus sempervirens | reverse complement strand
AATTTGTATTTAATTTTTTTTGTGAATGCTATTTGGCATTTTCTATTTTAATTTGACTTTTCATTTTAATATTTTAGAATGCGTTTTGTCAATTTATTTTCTATTTCTGTTTGTTAATAATTTTGAATGTCAAATGACATAATGTATTTTAATCTAGTTTTAAATTTTTGTGTGAATGCCAAATAGCATTTGTTATTTTAAATTAGTTTTTAAAAATAGATTTTGTTTGTAATTGTCATCAAATCTTTTTTCTTTTAACAACATATTCCTTTGGCATATTCTCATGTTGGGATTTGTTGCTCCCATTGTATATGTCTCTTGGCATAATTATTTGAATAATTTATATTTTTTTAGTAATAGAAATAAGATAAGTTGATAAGTTTTAAGCATAAGTTCTTTATATTTTGAAATTATACTAAAGAACAAACTATGACTTGGTGGGTATTTGTAATTACAAGAAGCATTTAGTTAGAAGTGTCTAGTGTAAATATTATCTAATTTGAGAACTAAGATAACACACAAATAATGGGTTACATGATTAAAAAATGAAATTAAAATGATAAGAATATTATTTCTATTGATATTAGCAAGTGTGCATCTCTCTATATGAGATATGATGAGCATTGTGTCAATCAATTGTCTTGAGTATAGCCCAACCATTGTTCACACTTCATGCTAGTCATTAAGTGTTCACATGTCTTTAAGGTTCAATTTATTAATTTTATGTGGCTTCGCTAGGATGATGTCATATGATACTTAATGCTATTGAACCATATTAAAGTAGGACCTAGTACAAGGTTTATTGTGGCTTTTATGTTATTGATGCATCATTTTAATATTATGAGTACATGATGTTTATTGAGCTCTAAGTACAATAAACTGATAAGAGAATTGGATCTTAGACACTTGTGATATTGGAATTATCCAATGTAGTATAATATGGAGAATGTATACAGATGCCTATAAAGATAGACCATTTGCAAATTATATGGTAGTAGTAATAGATGAATAAGTTCATTAATTAGCTTTGTGTAATAATAAGGCATGTTATGTGATTCTACAATGGTATTTGAGTATTTTCGGTAAGGGAGTTTATATGACTACAAGATATAGATTGATACCTTGAGTAGAAAACTTTCCTTATTGAACCTACTTGTGAATTCCAAATGGAGAGTTACATTTTTATGACTTTGTGTGAATCAATGTAGTTTTAGTGTTGTAGCCACCATGTTGATAAAACAAACATTAGGACCTTCAAGCTAGTTTATGAATATTATATAGTAGTCTCATTCAAGACCTTAATATCATTGATAGATCATCATGTTATGGAATGGTCACAATGATTTACAAATTAACATTAATGGGAGATCAAAGTAAAGGCTTAGATGTCTTTGTTGGAAGCTCTTTAACATAGGTTTACTTTCTTGTGAGTCTACTTAAATGTTTTCATGCCTTAAATTAAGTGTATGTAAGGAAGTAAAACATAATGAAACCTTGATTATGGGAAACTTGGGTATATGTATCCCTTGAGAGACCTTGTGAAATACATGTGGGTTTGATACGTTTGGTAGAAGGTATGTAGATAGTCCTTGTGTAAAAGTTGCCCCAACGATTGTGAGTTTGTAGGGGGATTTAGGAGAGGGGATAACTCCAAAGAATGAGGTTGTTCCTAACTTGTTAATCCTTCCCTCTTCTATAGGCTTCAAATAAGAACAAAATGGGGATTGCACGGCTATAGAAGAATTAAGATAACCTAATATATTGTATTTAATACATAACATGCTTCTGATTAGCAAGTTCAAGGAAGTGAATGAGCTAACTACCTTCTAGTCAATATATGCTTAAGCCATCTTATGTTGGTTGTGTGTGTAATTGTTAATTATTTATGAAATTGATCCTAGAACCATAGGATTTCAACTTGCTTGACTGTGATATATTTATCCATTTGATCAGTATTTTGGACTACCCACCACCATTCCCCTTCGAGATTTGCGAAATGGCTTAATTGCCTCTCGTGATTTATAAGTCTTGTGGTTGTATTAGGCATTGATAGGTCAAACTTTTGGTGCAATGACAACCCTTGTTTGCAACAAGTGGTATCAGATCTTGGTCACATGTTTGAATCTCCTCAGGTAACACTAAGGGGGGGATTGGTGGACTAGTTGTCAATTTTCACCTTTGACATTCGTGACATGGCTTAACTACCCCTTCTATTGTATAAGTTTAACTTGGTTGTATTGGACATTGATGGGTCGATCGGTGCAACGACAACCCTAACTAGTAACACAATACTATTTAAATCCTATTATGTATGACTCCCACAAGTGAACTTTCATGATATGATACATTAATAGTTAGTATGTTGATGCTGGACTATGCCAATGGTAGATGCCCAAAGACATGGCCATATCTTTTCGATTAGCTAACATTTACCTAGTTCATGGAGGTGAAGGATGGTAAGTGACTATCTAAAATTTGATATAGGTGATTAAAGTTGGAGCCCATCAAGCCAAGATAGTTTACTAGTGAAAATTCTTAGGATTGAGGATTGACCCATCCGTGTGAGATGTACTTGAAATCCTCTTCCAAATTTTCAGATGGTACACTTGACCTTGTTGGGCTGAGCAAGGACCCCAAACCCTCTTTCAAGTTTTTTTTGGTGCAAAAGACGAGGCAAGAGAATATGATTCATAGTGTAGTACCCAATGCATCGATATTCCTTTTCTATCTGGGATGCATTATGGATGTGTTAGTCATTGTGTATGAGCTTGAAATGTCCCTTTTCTGATTTTGTATGATATTTCCAACCTTTAATCAGATCTTTAAGATCAAACAACTGATATCACAAAGATCCACCAAATTTCTTAAGAAACCCCAAATCGGGTATGTCGAAAATAGTGCCAAAAAGCTTCACAGCTTCACCTGTTATTAATAAATCTGAAAGTAGACATTTTTACAGAAATTTGAGCAGCATAACAGCCTATAAAATGTCATTTCCAGATCTATATAGCCTTTACAAAACAACTCACAAATGTAGGACAAAAACTATGCTCATCGGGCTCCCGAAATTAACACAAAAATGCCCGGAAACACCACAAAAACACTAATAAACTATCTCAAAAGTTTAATCACGTCCCAATACATATATTCAGCTCTATTTTAACAGCTTAAAGTCTAAAATACAGCAGCAACCAAAACTGATATGAAATGCTCAACTGAAAACACCAAACTCATGCAAAAAACCACACCCAAAAACCCACAAATCTACACTGTTCAGCACAAAGGAAAACTCTGTATGAGCATGCACATGGAATGGCTTCAAACTCCCGTCCTTAGCCTTCCTAGAAACCTGCAAACTCTCGTTCTTGGGTCTCCCTAGAAACTTGCAAACTCCCGTTCTTGGGTCTCCTTCTCCACAGGTTTGGCAGCCTCTGAAGAATAACAAAGAATGAGCAAAAATCAAGTTCTGGAATGAGCCCAAAATGCCTCCAAACCCCTTAAAAGAGGGCATAACTGTAACTCACGTCCAAGAGAGGTTAATGAAACTTATTTTAATAATAATTTTCATTTATTAGTCCAACGGTTTCCAAAGATTAACCCCCTTTTTCCGAAACTTCACTTTCTTGGGCCTGCCTGCCTTAGCAAAGATTTTCTTTTTTAATTATTTGAAAAGGGGACATGACAAGTCCTCCCCTCCCAATCATTGCTTGTCCTCAAGAAATGGCTGAACAATAAACCAATCAATCCACCTGGATCCCAAATGTAGTCATGAACTATACTACTACCAATTAACACAGGCTCTTGCAATATCCTCTGCAATATGACCAAGAGGAATCCATAATCAAATTGACAATTATAGCTCAACCAAACTCCGAAATCACCACTACCACAATCAAAAACCCATGAGGCACAAACTCTTAGAACATCAGAACCCAAGTAAAGTGGACAAATCAAACTACCAACACAGTAAATACCATCAACGCATCCCACTGGCCTATATGGAATGTACAATCCAACTCTGCAACAATGGTGAACCCTCTCGAATGAAACTGTACCAAGTATGGAGAATCCACACACTGTACAACTCCTGCAGTCAACACAACTCTGCAAATCATCGACCACTATCTCATAACCATAACTCCCATACATTGCTGATGGTGAAAAGACATTACAAGATAAAGAGTAAGAAATGGAATCCAAACCAAATTTGTTTGCCATCAACTCCTCAGCACAAGGATCAAATGCTAACTGATGTACATACCCTGCAATATAATGTTGATAAAAAAAACCAACCTCAGTCAACAGCTCACCATGAAGAAGTGATACAACCCACTGTGACTGATCACCAGCTAAGTCAAGAGATGTCATAGCCAAAGGAGTAGAATCAATAACAACACCTACTAAAGCATCACTCCAAAACTCCTGCTCTAAGTCACGTATTATCAACCTGTCAATTGCAGGACCTATCACCATGTCATGCCCATCACAACTCTCATCCCGAGGCATCAAACTATCCCATAACTGATGATAAGCACTAGGAACCAAAGTACATCTCTGTATCATCATCTCATCAACATGGTCATCAAAGGTAGATAGATGAGCATACCTCACAGTGTAATGCCGATAGAATGCACCAATCTCAGTCAGTGGCTCAGACTGCAATCCAGATGTAACTAACTGCAATCGATCATTAACCAAGTTGGAACTGACTACTACCTCTGAAGACATTGCGAAGGGAGTAGTATTACTAGTAGG
The DNA here is from genome assembly GCA_028749045.1 of Cupressus sempervirens. Taxonomy (NCBI): domain Eukaryota; kingdom Viridiplantae; phylum Streptophyta; class Pinopsida; order Cupressales; family Cupressaceae; genus Cupressus; species Cupressus sempervirens. Next base: position 708,633,239 of record CM053786.1, on the reverse strand, counting down.
AACCATGCCAACTATCAGCTCACCAACGTCACACATGGTCTTTGATACAACATCTCTAGTCTTCGTGCCATTAGTACTAGAGGTCACCACCATGTCAGGCACACCACAAAAATTTGCTACAGCACCCAACTCAATTGAACCTGACTCTAGTGGGAATGAACCTGATATGCCAATGTTAGTATCAAGGATGGATGCATCCCCATCTCCACTGTCTCTAACAATCTCGGCCATGGACATCCTCGGATCACCAAACACCACAGCTTGTGACTGTATAGAATTAGGTAAAGACTGTAGTCGCTCTAACTCCATGGTCACCTTAGCCAAATGAAACTGTGACTCCTTGAGAGCCAACTGTGTACTCTCAAGAATCTCAGAAGTCACCTCAAGCTGCTCAGTAAGCTCACTCACCTCATCTTCCTTGGCCAACAATGCATCATATGCTGTACTGCCCCACTCCATAAGATAATCTCTGTCGGCTACCAACTGCATATAATTTTGTCTCAAAATCCGAATAGCCTCCCATAAAGAGTGGATCTCTGTCAAGGAAAGATAACTTCCTCCCTGCTCATCACTAGTAGGAGAACCCCATCCATAAACTGCTAACAACTGACGAGCAGCATCGAAATGTTGGCAAGTGATAGCAATGTCTTGGTCACTAACTCTCAACTGATTAGACACATGATGGCACTGGCTTGACTGTCTCCTACAAACCTCCTCTGATGCACTGTCTGAAGGAGTGTCCTCAAAGTTACTAGTCTCTAGAGTATTACCATCCATATCCTGTGAATCAAATCTAAAGCTCATATCAACATACGGAGTATCAAAAACATTAGCATTGCTGTCCAACTCCTCTGTACCCAAGGAAACTAAGTCTTCAAAATTGCCCACTGCATCCTCCTGGATGTCATCAATGCCAATATGATCCTGGGACTCATCTATACACACTGCCAAAAATGAAATATCATCAACACATTCCAGCAAGTATGGTCGACTAGATATATGAACAAAGCCCAACATTGGTGTATAAAAACTAATACCAACATCAAACAAGATACTGGCACAAGAAAAGACAACACTGTGTAATCTGCTAATCAAATCCATGATAGCACCCAAACAAACACTGCTACCAAAAAGTGTTAAAGATCTCCAGTCAACTGAATCCCAAATGCCAATATAAAAATCTCGAGTCCATATCCGTAAACTAGAATCAACTGGTAACTCAAGCAAACTCCTCACCTGAGTAATATGATCAATACCAACTAACTCCACATACCTGTCATGATGAGATAATGAAGTCACAATACTATCTTGGTTCACCTTCAGCTGGCTGGACAAATCATGTGAAGTACTACCAGCCTCAACCTCATGTAATGAAGCATCTAACTGTGCCTGGTACTCTTTTTCAGCAAAGTCATGAATGCTCAATGTCTGCTCATCTCTACCAGGTATCTCACCATCCTGCACAACAACATCCTCATAATCATCATCTGAACCCACTACACTGTAGTCACTGCCTGTTGTAACTATACCATCTTGAATACCTGTGGCATCACCCTTTGACGACCTGTAAACAATTGTCTCAATTTGAGTATCAAGTTGACTGTTACTATCAATCTGTGTGATATCCTTTCCCACCACCTCCTGTGGCAGAGTAGAATCTGAGACCTCTACCTGGCTATCAGCTAGTTTCTCAAACTCCTCATGCAAGTTCTTGGGAATTGTGTCATCTGTCCTATGAGAAAATTTGCCAAATAGAAATCCAGTCAACTTATCCACCTTAGCTGGGTCAGATAACATGTCATTTATACGGTGGTGCTCAACCAACTATTTAGACATGTCATGGCTTATTTTCATAAGTTTATCTCGAATGTCTAAATAACCATCCTTTCTACTATTTTGACTCTGGCTATCAATTGTCCAAGATCGTTCCCTCTGAGACTCTGTACTATACCTGTCCATTCTAGATAAAGTAGAGTGTAACCCCAATAGGAAATAACTTCTTCAAGCACCAAGAACTAACATGCAAATGATTAGAAGTAGCATGCAACCATAGATTTGGACATGCAACTGATTAGAAGCAACATGCAACCACCAAATTATGACATGCAAGATCTGGGTAGTTGTCAAAACTGACATGCAAGATCTGGGTACTTGTCAAAACTGACATGCAAGATCTGGGTACTTGTCAAAATTGAAATGCAAACTTCTACAACCACCAAATTCACCAAGAACTAACATGAAAATGATTAGAAGTAGAATGTAACCATAAATTTTAACATGCATCTGATTACAAGAAACATGCAACCATAAATTATGACATGCAAAATCTGGGTAGTTGTCAAAACTGACATGCAAGATCTGGGTAGTTGTCAAAACTGACCTGCAACTTCTACAAACCCTCAGGCTGGCAAGATCATGGCTCTGATACCACTAAAATGTCCCTTTTCTGATTTTGTATGATATTTCCAACCTTTAATCAGATCTTTAAGATCAAACAACTGATATCACAAAGATCCACCAAATTTCTTAAGAAACCCCAAATCAGGTATGTCGAAAATAGTGCCAAAAAGCTTCACAGCTTCACCTGTTATTAATAAATCTGAAAGTAGACATTTTTACAGAAATTTGAGCAGCATAACAGCCTATAAAATGTCATTTCCAGATCTATATAGCCTTTACAAAACATCTCACAAATGTAGGACAAAAACTATGCTCATCGGGCTCCCGAAATTAACACAAAAATGCCCGGAAACACCACAAAAACACTAATAAACTATCTCAAAAGTTTAATCACGTCCCAATACATATATTCAGCTCTATTTTAACAGCTTAAAGTCTAAAATACAGCAGCAACCAAAACTGATATGAAATGCTCAACTGAAAACACCAAACTCATGCAAAAAACCACACCCAAAAACTCACAAATCTACACTGTTCAACACAAAGGAAAACTCTGTATGAGCATGCACATGGAATGGCTTCAAACTCCCATTCTTAGCCTTCCTGGAAACCTGCAAACTCCCGTTCTTGGGTCTCCCTGGAAACCTGCAAACTCCCGTTCTTGGGTCTCCTTCTCCACAGGTTTGGCAGCCTCTGAAGAATAACAAAGAATGAGCAAAAATCAAGTTCTGGAATGAGCCCAAAATGCCTCCAAACCCCTTAAAAGAGGGCATAACTGTAACTCACGTCCAAGAGAGGTTAATGAAACTTATTTTAATAATAATTTTCATTTATTAGTCCAACGGTTTCCAAAGATTAACCCCCTTTTTCCGAAACTTCACTTTCTTGGGCCTGCCTGCCTTAGCAAAGATTTTCTTTTTTAATTATTTGAAAAGGGGACATGACAGAGCTAGTCGCCCCAATGATTGTGAGTTTGTAGGGGGATTTAGGAGAGGGGATAACTCCAAAGAATGAGGTTGTTCCTAACTTGTTAATCCTTCTCTCTTCTGTAGGCTTCAAATAAGAACAAAATGGGTATTACATGGCTATAGAAGAATTAAGATAACTTGATATATTGTATTTAATACATAACATGCTTCTGATTAGCAAGTTCAAGGAAGTGAATGAGCTAACTACCTTCTAGTCAATATATGCTTAAGCCATCTTATGTTGGTTGTGTGTGTAATTGTTAATTATTTGTGAAATTAATCCTAGACCCATAGGATTTCAAATTGCTTGATTATGATATATTTATCCATTTGATCAGTATTTTGGACTACCACCATCGTTCTCCTTCGAGATTTGCGAAATGGCTTAATTGCCTCCCATGATTTATAAGTCTAGTGGTTGTATCAAGCATTGATAGGTCGATCTTTTGGTGCAACGACAACCCTAGTTTGCAACAAGTGTTATCAGATCTTGGTCACGTTTGAATCTCCTCGGGTAACGCTCAAGGGTGATTGGTGGACTAATTGTCAATTTTCACCTTCAGCATTTGTGACATGGCTTAACTACCCCTTCTGTTGTATAAGTTTAACTTGGTTGTATTGGGCATCGATCGATCGATCTTTTGGTGCAACAACAACCCTAACTAGTAACACAATACTATTTAAATCCTATTATGTATGACTCCCACAAGTGAACTTTTGTGATATGATACATGAATAGTTAGTATGTTGATGTTGGACTATGCCAGTGGTAGATGACCAAAGCCATGGCCATATCTTTTAGATTAGCTGACATTTACCTAGTTCATGGAGGTGAAGGATGGTAAGTGGCTATCTAAAATTTGATATAGGCGATTGAAGTTGGAGTCTATCAAGCCAAGATAGTTTACTAGTGAAAATTCTTAGGATTGAGGATTGACCCATTAGTGTGAGATGTACTTGAAATCCTCTTCCAAATTGTCAGATGGTACACTTGACCTTGTTGGGTTGAGCAAGGAACCCAAATTGTCTTTCCAATTTTTGTTGGTGCAAAAGACGAGGGAAAATAATATAATTCATAGTGTAGTACCCAATGCATTGATATTCCTTTTCTATCTGGGATGCATTATGGATGTGTTAGTCATTATGTATAAGCTACTCGCTATTGTCTCTGTGATGCTTGTATGAGTTAGTCCTTATGCCTTTGTGAAGCATGTTGGAGTTACTCACTATTTAAGTGATGTAGGTCGCAGCTACTCGTTAGTTATCTAATGTATGTTGAAGTTAGTTAGCATGTGTACCTTGTAGTATCTTTGATGTGTATGAGATAGCCCCTTGTGTATATGTGATATATGCTTGAGATAGGACCATGTTTCTGATTTGCGATATGACTATTGTGTATAAGTTTGTACAATAATTCTTGGTAGCGTTTGATAATGGGCTAATAAAATAGATTCACTTAATTTATATTCAAGATTCAAAGAGAGATTATCATACACAATAGATTATAAACTTCCTCTAACATTTGAGTGCAAGCTACAAAAACCTCTATTTTCCTGTGAGAAGATATATGGGTAAGGTTATCATGAATGATTCTCAATTAGACAACACATTATTTGTCAAGGAAAAGACATTGAAGGTAGGGATTTATCAAACCCAATACTTCAATTACAATGACTGCACGTTGGCTAATTTGAGCTCATGATTAAGATGTTACATATAAGTTGTTCTTGAAACTTCTAATCCTTTATATTTTAAGTTTTTAAGTCATATAAACATAGATATAATTATATGACACCACTTTTGATAGAACTTAAACATTGCTTGTCAAATAAAATTATCTAAAAGTTTTACTCATTTAATGGTAGACGAATATGAAGAATTTGAAAAATTATAATTTTTTAATATCTATTTAATTTATTAAAAATATAAAAAATAAAATAAAATTTATTTTAAAAAATATATTTAGTATCAAATATTATTATTTGAGATCAAACTTTAAAAAATATATTTAGTCGACAGACTTTTTCAGGCACTGGCTACGGTGCAACTTATTTGCACCTTCTGGCTGTTCTAACTTTGCTACTACCCCCAAAGTCAGGTCAGTCAAGTTAGGAAAATACGAATCGTCCGTGCCCATCCATTTCATACGTTGATTATGAAATATAATTGCATCTACTTTCTTGTCAGAAATTTTATGTTAAGCTAAGAAACCATTCTGAATGAGTCATGTCTACCGCCTTGGACCAAACGCTTGCTCATAATGCATTATTGCATGAGTACCACTTAAATACATAATTTCTAAGGACGATGTGCATTTATTTTATATGTTTTTTTAAATTTAAATTCAAATATTATATATTTATGTTGACTTGTTTATATCTTATATGTCAGAAATTTATTTGTTTATATTTATGGTTTTTATCAATCACTTCCATTGTCTATCACTTGATCTATATATTTATGTGTTTTTATCAAGTATTTTTAATACAAAATATTGATAATTTATTCTTAATAATAGACATGGTGTCTAAGATAATCATGTTATTCTTTCTTATATGTTCTTATTTTAATTCTAATTATACTTGTTATCTACTAGAACATTGTTTCGTGATTTTATCTATTACATTTAGATATTATTGTCTCCTATTTTCATGATTTTTTTGAAAAGTTCTAATAAAATCACTCATGTTTTTTAATGGTTACAATTGCTCCTTTGTAGTCCTACACCAATATTAGATTCTTCACAACCATGTGTTACTTTCGTTTGACTATATTGGCCCTTTTGCATCTATATACGTATGATGGTTATGCTAGAACCATATGTAATTATCATCTTCTTTTTATTCTTTTTCTTTAGTGGATGACTCCTACATACTCTTAATATATGTTTATTTTCATGATGGTACCTTCACAACCTTGGATCATTTTTCTTTTGATTGCTATCTTCTTTACAACCTACATTGTCTTTCTACATTTTTGAATTAATTGTTGTTATTTAGAAGTAGTTGTCTATGCAAATTTCAAACTTCTTTGGGTGTAATTGTGAAATTTGATGTCTATAAGTGTAAAGATGATGTATGTGTCTATATATTATCCTTTATTTTTTGAGATGAATACCTATTTAATTCCATGCACATTATTCATTAAAACTCACATGTAAACCAAATTGGAGGCCAAACATAAGAATGGAAAATATATCCCTAACTCTTTTATCTATTCAATTTGGACCCAATCTCACCATTTGTACTAAATGGCGTGACTTAGTTTTTAAATGACATATTTATAAATAATAGTCAAGACTCGTCATAAATGCAACTTATTTGAGTTTATGGACTCGCATTTTTTTATTTCTTTAAACTCAACCCTCATAATTATTTATTTTGCTAGCTTTGTCAAACGTTGTTGGGATTTTGAACTTAGTTCAATATCACATATGCAATTTCAATCCTAAATTTTAAATTTTAAATTTCATCAATGAATCCAAGCTATTTTCCTTAAAATAATTGTCCCTATGGTTCAAGCATAAATTCATATTTACATGCTAGGATGTTCTATAAATAGAAAAGATTTACTTGTTAGGATGTTGTATAAAAAGAAAAAAATCCCACTTCATTTCTAAATGTAGTATCATTTTGAATCATTTACTTATTTCAAAATTATAATCAAGCATCCTAGTTTGATAACTTGCAAAACAAATATGTCATAACACAAAGATTGTCACAACAAATAGTTTAACCATTTTTGGCAAACTTATTTTCTAGAAAGTGAAATAACATGTACTTTCAATGTGCTCTATTGATCGAAAAAATATAAGGTATGGTTCAAGTAATAACATGCTTTCTTGCTAAGAATGATACATGCCTTTATGAATTATTAATTGCTCGACTTGACTGACTTGACTGACCTGAGTTTGGGGGCAGTGGCAAAGTTAGGGCAGTTAGACGGTGCAAAGCCGGTGCCATGATCATGTTGGTCTTAGGCGGCAGACATGATTGCTTGATTGAGTTTGTGATGATTTATTATGAAGAATTATCCAATTGTTGACAGACCCAACATGTTTGTTTAATATATAGAATTGGTTTTTAAGGAGAGTGGGATGGAGTTCCTCGTGTGGGTCTTCTTTGGATAGATGCTTTAATGTCATTTATTGCAACCATTTAGTGATCATCATGAGAAGGTAGAAGAGGTCTTTGTTCCACAAATGCAATCGAAGAGTGTTGCAAGTCAAACTTCTTTTCTCTCATTATGCACTAATCCACACGGGTCAAACTTCTTTTTGAGGGAGGTTTAGGAATTCGACACGAGTCCACATGTGCACTTTTTCAACTTGTAGCTAAGGACTGAGGGGTATCCACACCTTCAAAATCACCTAGGGCACCATCCTGGCCTCATTCCTTATGATATCAGGCCTTTGCACTCAGTAGTCATTCAACTTCACTCTAGACCAAGGGCATTTCAATAAATAAATCAATTTATAGAATTCTATTTTTAGTTTGGTCAATTAATTGTTAGTGTAGGTAGGGACATTACAATAGTAACTGATTATATTTCAGTAAATGTATTTTATGTATATTCGATCTCTCAAATACTAATTTTAAAGGAGTTTCATAAATGATAATACAGTATCAATAACTTATATTTTTTTGTCCTTTTTGTAATTTATAGTTGGTCTAGTTGTACATGATTAACATTTGTGCATAAGAATTACAATTTTAAATTCACAGTCATTAGTGCAAGTGGGTATCGAGGAACACATTTCAAATGACCATTTCTTAACCCTTCTAGGCTCTATGATATCCATAAGGAGTTTCACTAATACCAAAAACTAAGAAATATTTTTTAAGGTGTCAACTCACATATAAGTAGGAAAAAAAGTTGAAATCCTAGAGATAATTTAAAAGCTCTATTGATGTGTGAAGATAGGATTGTAGATGATGATCATAGTCTTCCCCTATCCTATGCTATTTTATTTTCATATATGCCACTAAGCAATAAAGTATGCTTGCCAATACGACACACATCAACTAGCTTTTTATATCCTTTACGATTCACATAATTTGAATTCATGGCAATGTTAATAATTCATAAAGGCATGTATCATTCTTAGCAAGAAAGCATGTTATTACTTGAACCATACCTTATATTTTTTCGATCAATAGAGCACATTGAAAGTACATGTTATTTCACTTTCTAGAAAATCAGTTTGCAAAAAATGGTTAAACTATTTTTTGTGACAATATTTGTGTTATGACATATTTGTTTTGCAAGTTATCAAACTAGGATGCTTGATTATAATTTTGAAATAAGTAAATGTGTTTAAATGATACTACATTTAGAAATGAAGTGGGATTTTTTTCCCTTTATACAACATCCTAACAAGTAAATCTTTTTTGTTTATAGAACATACTAGCATGTAAATTTGAATTTATGCTTGAACCATTGAGGGACAATTATTTTAAGGAAAATAGCTTGGATTCATTGATGAAATTTAAATTTTGAAATTTAGGATTGAAATTGCATATGTGATATTGAACTAAGTTCAAAATCCCAACAACGTTTGACAAAGATAACAAAATAAATAATTATGAGGGTTGAGTTTAAAGAAATAAAAAATGCAGACATAAACTCAAATAAGATGCATTTATGATGAGTCTTGACTATTATTTATAAATATGTCATTTAAAAACTAAGTCATGTCATTTAGTACAAATGGTGAGATTGGGTCCAAATTGAATAGATAAAAGAATTAGGGATATATTTTTCATTCTTATATTTGGCCTCCAATTTGGTTTACATGTGAATTTTAGTGAATAATGTGCATGGAATTAAATAGGTATTCATCTCAAAAATAAAGGATAATATATAGACACATAAATCATCTTTACACTTATAGACATCAAATTTCACAATTACACCCAAAGAAGTTTGAAATTTGCATAGACAACTACTTCTAAATAACAACAATTAATTCAAAAATGTAGAAAGACAGTTGTAGGTTGTAAAGAAGATAGCAATCAAAAGAAAAACGATCCAAGGTTGTGAAGGTACCATCATGAAAATAAACATATATTAAGAGTATGTAGGAGTCATCCACTAAAGAAAAAGAATAAAAAGAAGATGATAATTACATATGGTTCTGGCGTAACCATCATATGTATATAGTTGTAAAAGGGCCAATATAGTCAAACGAAAGTAACACATGGTTGTGAAGAATCTAATATTGGTATAGGACTACAAAGGAGCAATTGTAACCATTGAAAAACATGAGTGATTTTATTAGAACTTTTCAAAAAAATCATGAAAATAAGAGACAAGAATATCTAAATGTAATAGATAAAATCACGAAACAATGTTCTAGTAGATAACTAGTACAATTAGAATTAAAATAAGAACATATAAGAAAGAATAACATGATTATCTTAGACACCGTGTCTATTATTAAGAATAAATTATCAATATATTGTATTAAAAATACTTGAACACATAAATATATAGATGAAGTAATAGACAATGAAAGTGATTGATAAAAACCATAAATATAAACAAATAAATTTCTGACATATAAGATATAAACAAGTCAACATAAATATATAATATTTGAATTTAAATTTTAAAAAAAACATATAAAATAAATGCACATCATCCTTAGAAATTATGTATTAAGTGGGACTCATGCAATAATGCATTATGAGCTTAGCGTTTGGTCCAAGGCGGCGGACATGACTCGTTCACAACGTTTTCTTAGCTTAAGATAAAAGTTCTGACAAGAAAGTAGATGCAATTATATTTCATAATCAGCGTATGCAATGGATGGGCACGGACGATTTGTATTTGCCTACTTGACTGACCTGACTTTTGGGGCAGCGGCAGAGTTGGGGCAGCCGGACGGTGCCACTTTTTCATTGAGGGTACAACGCGTCGTGAAAGTCTCACGCAACCGGACAAATTTAAGCTGACGAAAAATATTTCCTGGTTACTGTTATCGTTGAGATCTAGATGCTCAAAAAGCAGACTAAGACGAGTATCAAGAAAATGTTTGATCTGTCATTTAAATGACCGTTCAGGTTAAGTTTCATAGATTAAATCAAGGAGTAGAGCATGGATTACTTGTCAATGGAATACTATGAAGACCCTGCTCTCTGCCAACCACAATTGTATCAATTGATCCTCGTCGATTTCCTCATCTTCTCTGTAAGCGGCCATATAAAGGAAACAAAGCCTGACCTCATCTGATTCCAGAGCATCGTAGCTTCGCTTCAGCGGGCTGAATAATTCCCTCAATCTCTTCATGAGTGCGATAAAACAAAAGATCAATCGCCTTCCCTCCTTCAGAATATATTCCCATTCAGGCGGCTTACTCTTGTGAAGCTTGGGCATCATCCGAGAAAGCGTCCTAATAGCGATGGGATACCCTTTGCACTCCCTTGCAATGCCTCTAAGCAATGTTGATTGCCTTCTTCGTACTAGCGATCTACATCTTCAGCAGATTTGACAATTTGCTCTTGTGTGCTAAACCAATGCCTTACGAGAGTTGAATTTGTGAAGTCAAATTTACATTTGGTTTTTCCTCTTCTTCATCTTCTTTCTTAAAAAGAGGAGTTGGTCTAATGGTGGGGAACTTATACTTTTGAAAGAAAGGTCACAAGTTCAAATCCCACTGTGATAGGGTATGCATGTCTCATTTGTAGTACAGTTAGGTACCTTCTGAAAATGACTGGTGTAAAATATTGCCCTGCTTTTATGTGGATGTAGTCATTAATGGCGAAATAATATATTCTTTTAATGGATAAACTGTAATATATTCTTTTAAGAATTGAACACATAATTAACTGTTTTATGTCTATAGTTTGATTATCTCTGTTTTTCATATTGCTGTTTTGTGTAGTTTAAATATTCAATCTATTTCTTAAACTCAACAATTGCTACCCGAGCGAAGGAGACGACGTGGAGAAATTGAAAACAGACGGAGAAGATAAATAGAAACTTCTCTCCTTAGTGGATCTGTTTTGGAGCAATGATTTCCTTAATTAGCAACATCAGAAGGAGAAATTGTGAACTGCAAGTAGGAAATAAAGACATCTTTTTCCTGCCTATTCAGATATCCAGTGTTCAAAAGACAACCACATCTAGATGTTTTGCATCCAACCAAAAGAGAGTTGCATTGTGAAAAGGTAGTTAGGGCTGCTACATTGTCAACGTGCAACTATACCGTTGCACTTGTTCTCAATGCAAGTGCTAGTTGTAACATTGCTTTTGAACATTGATTATCTCAATATATAGAGATTACGCACATTACATGTCTATGCAGATTAGAAAACTAATAATGGCAATACACAATAATTATTTTATAATTTTTTCTACTTCTAAACACTACAAACTATTTGTGGATGAAATCATCTTTACATTTTGTTTTATTCCAAAATCCAATTCGAATTATGGTAATCACGAGTCTTCCTCGTGCTATAAGAAAATCCGGAAGTTAGATAGGTTCTAATTCACTTTTTGAGATTTCACTCCGAGAAGAAATATTAGGGACGAGGCTAATACTCGCACTTTGACTGGTCATACTTACAAACGCAGGTCTAGTTGGATTTGGTAATGACACAGAATTGCTGGATATCATTGTAAGAACGCTAGATATCATTGGGCGGTTGTCTGGATCAGCCTGCGTACACAGAAGTCCGATGTGAGTGCATCTTATCACTTGTTCTTCTGGGCAATTTCCCATCAACATAATATCCACAATTTTGAGAGCTTGCCCTCCTTTGAATAGTCTCCACGCCTGCATCACACGTCAACTTTCATAAAAATTCACTCTCATCTCAAATAATGATTAATTGAGGAATCCAATTTCTTACCCATTCTAATAATCCGAGGTTTTGCTTTTCTTTTGAAAGATGCAGGTCTGTATTTCTTCTTCCACTTACAATCTCTAGCAGTAAAACTCCAAAACTATAGACGTCAACTTTTACTGACAGCTGCCCGCCCATGGCATATTCTGGGGCCATGTAACCACTGCACACATCAAATGTTTAAGTTCAAGATGTTGCGTCTTTAGTTAGTCAAATTTCAGGTCAATGAGATGTGTTCATGAAAAAAGCTCTCTGCAAACTAGAGTGACTATAAGAAAGTTCTTACTAGGTTCCTGCAACTCTTGATTGGATTTCTGTTTCATTATCAGAAAAAAGTTTTGCCAAGCCAAAGTCTGCTATCTTAGGATTCAGTTTCTCGTCAAGCAAAATGTTGCCTGCTTTAATGTCTCTGTGAATTATTCGAAGCTGCGAATCCTCGTGAAGGTAAAGAAGGCCGCGAGCGAGTCCAGTAATGATATTAAACCGCTTTTGCCAATCGAGCATTCTGCGCTTTACTGGGTCTGTTTATATTTCCATTGATAAAAAAATGTTCAGTCACAGAGTAATTTTAACACTCGTTATTTTGGTAACAAAGAAATGACTCACCGAAGAGGAAGGTATCGAGGCTTTTGTTGGGCATATACTCATAGACAAGCATCCTTTCGGGTTCCTCGCTGCAACATCCAAGCAAATTCACAAGGTTTCTGTGTTGTATATTTGCCACCAGTTCCACTTCATTCATAAATTCTCTTCTCCCTTGTGCAGATCTTGCAGACAGCTTTTTCACCGCAATCTGCTTTCCGTCTCTAGTTTTTCCCTTAGAATTAAAACAAGCCCACATCTGTGTAAGGAAAATCTCAAATGAAATATCAGTGCTATAAAAGCAAGTACAGTCTAATACCTTATAAACTGGGCCAAAGCCTCCCTCGCCAAGCTTGTTGTTATCATTAAAATCCTCTGTTGCCTCGATCAAAGTTTCTAAGCTGAAGGCAATTTGCTCTTTCGTAAATAGCCTCCTTTCTGAACCTCATCATATATTAGAGTTATGCTGAACTAATTATTGTAGAGAGAAAATTTAAAGACATTAGTATGTGTTAATCTAAAGTAGCACCTTCATTCTGCTTTTCAGGGGCTGCTGGATTCCTGGAAATTGCAGATTTAAGTTTTCTAAACATTGTAAGTGAACAGGCAACGAAGATTACAATCGTGCTTACAGTGATTCCTAATATCATCGGCAACCTTCCTGATGACTTGTCTGCGAGGCACCATTTTAATTGTCATTGAAAAGGCTTAATAAACTAGCTACTAGTATAAATTAAAAAATGAGCAATAAAGATACAGAAAACAAGTGTTATAAATCAGCAGTTGCTTGAATATATAAATCTAATCTGCAGTTGCAGATTAGCAGTTACATAAGTATGTTTTCAGTGCACGTCAAGCATGCAGTTTTATAATTAGTCGTATGCCATTAATGCCATTATATTTTATTGGAAACACTAGATGAAGATAGAGTAAATTTTCATTATAAAAGAGGGATAGGATGCCTCTTTTATTTTCCTAAATAGTTTTGGACCCTCTCGACTAAGACATATAGTTTACCAATTCAAATGCATGGATGGCTCAACACTAATGGCTTTTTGATGTGTAAGGTGCATGGTGTATGCAGTTGACAACACTCATAATGTGGTATGTGTGGATAAGATATTGCAATGTATCAAATCCTTATGGTGAATATTAAATGAGGTGCAGAATATGCAGGGTCTCACACATCCAATTTTTATGGAGCCTATTCTTATTCCACAAGGTCTGCTAGTTGTCACACATATATGGCAACAACATAACTTGATGTGTTGTGTATTGTACATATACAGTTCAATGTAGAGTTGCAAAGGTAGAACATGTCCATACCATGTACTTCTAACACACAATGTAGAGGCATGTCATATCACATTCTTATAATAATCTGAGACATGATGCTGGGAGAAGTTAAAGATGCTTTGAGGTAGTTGCAAAGGCTTGTGCTCGAAGAAGTCATAATTGTTAAATGTAAAACTTAGAAGGTTGATGATTTTGTACCATTCAACAACAGTTACAAATAACTGGTTTTGTTTATCGTTTGATTTACAAAGTCTCATCATGCCAAAGTCCCGTTGAGGAGATGGGTGTGAGGGCTTACACCATTTTCCATGACAATAGAGTCCCCAAAATTTCTTAGGTATTGGACTACACAAGCAAGATCCACGCCCATAATGAATGTCTCATCTAGAAGAGTCGCTATGCCCATGCCTATGCCTATGTAGAGATGTGGAGTTGGTAGGGACTGGGAAAACAATGCTGGTGCATTTTCCCATTGGTCTAGTTGTTCTTGAATATGAGCAACTTCAAGTGAACATTATTTGCTCAATTACACTTGATTTTCCCGAGTACATTAGAGAAAATTGTACATTATTTGCTCAATTACACTTGATTTTCCCCGAGTACATTAGAGAAAATTGTAGTTTTAGAAGATTAAGAAAATCATCTTTATCAAAAGTGTGAGTAACCAAAATATTTTTATTTTTTTTGTCATGGCATACGTTGAACATAATTTCCATTTCTAAGATATGTAACATATGAGTAAACTTGTGAGTATCTCATGTCACATTTGAGTAAACTTGTGAGATAGGAAGGACTAATTTCGAAGCAAAATCATGTGCCATAAGAAGGAATTTGGGCCTGAAGGACCTAAAAAGTCATGGACTAATTATAAACTTTTTGAACATGTGGGAAGAATCAACCTTCAAGCCCTGAAAGTCACGGACTAATTGCAAACTTATTGAGCATTTGGGAAGAATCAACCTTCAGGCCCAAAGAGTCATGGACTAATTGCAAACTTCTTGAACATGTGGGAAGAATCAAAGAGATGCTGGAACGAGTCAATTTAGCCACAAAATGGACAATTTGGAGTGGGAATGCCCATGTTGGTGAGATAGGTCCTCATAGAAAAGTACCAAGCAAAGTGATCCAATTTTGGCACAAGAATAGCATCCGAGACTTCTTTCTTTCTATCAAGCTCATAACCATCTGGTGAGTTCGCCCATCTTGCTTGGAGATTCAATATTTCAGCTTGAAATCTGGTGAAGGAAGAAAATCCTTGGTGGTCGGGTGGATAAGATCTGACAAGGTTCGAATTGGACTTTCTAAAATAATGTGCGACGTTTGGTGCAAGGTCATAGAGCCAACTGTCCTGCTTGAGTGCCGAATAACTAAACTACCAAATGGATTATTGATTAAAGGACAAACGATTGTGAAAATCATCTCCATCATAACACAGCTAGGATTTGACAGCGTCACAGGCTTTCGAAACGCTTTTATTATGCTTGAGAGCTTCACAGGCTTTCCAAACATTCGGTAGCGAAAGTTTCAAACTGATTCTTTCAATTATGAAGGTCAGGTTTCTTGTTTAGTAAGACCAAAGAAATTTGTAGCTTTCTCAAACTTTGACAATTGTCCAAATACATCAATATTTAAACATCTATCATGAATCCTCACAAGAATTCGCTACCGAAGCCTGCCAGACATTCCTAAATCTGAGCTCTTACTCCCCTAGACATAGTGA
This sequence comes from Cupressus sempervirens, assembly GCA_028749045.1. Classification (NCBI taxonomy): domain Eukaryota; kingdom Viridiplantae; phylum Streptophyta; class Pinopsida; order Cupressales; family Cupressaceae; genus Cupressus; species Cupressus sempervirens. The sequence continues at coordinate 708,617,421 of CM053786.1, read as the reverse complement.
AATTCAGAATTTCGCACCCCTTTTCTACCACAAATTTAGACATTTGCACAATTAAGATATCAAATTTCCCTGTTTTTTCGTTAAACAATGAACTCTCAAACGACCAAGATCTTCTTACCATGCACTCCCGGGGTCTTTTTCCTATCCCACGCAGCCGCAATTAGTCGCTTCTCTTTTCTTATTTTATTCCCAGCGTTTCCTCATCTTATTTCAGATGCTTCAAATTTGACGTTTCATCGTGTTTTGTTCTCTGTCATTGTTTTATACGCCCCTGTTCCAATCTTGCCGGCACGCAGCCCCTTTTCTTTTTGTTTTATCATTATCTACCTAAAAAAGATTGTTATTGCTAAAAACCAGAAGTTTTTAATGCCACCCACTGAAAACCGCAATGGCCATCGCCTGTCGACCAGAAAAAATGTCTGAAGTTTCCCAATTTAATCTCTCGGCACAGTAAGCGAAGGCTTGTTAGGGCTAGTCTGAAAGGCAAAAGGGTGTGTTGAAAAAATCAAGAGACTTCTGCACGATCAATACATAAGGCCAGCGAGATCGTTTTGGATGAAAAAGAGAAGACGAATAGTTTGTCAGTAGCTGGATGATTCTTTCCTCGCTATTTGTGAACAAGAGGAGATCAATCAGGCTCTTGACATCCCAATCTAACTTTCAAATATATCAAGGAAAAATATTGAGGAAAACATTGATTAAGGGGCCCGTGATACTAACTTGATTTTGTCTGTGAAGCTGGATTAGCACGACCGTGTTCTACCGGTGGACTGGGCGTTGAGGTTGGTGAAGTAGTGGGAGCCCCGGGGCCAGAGACTGACTCTATATCAGAAATTTCCTCTACCTGGTATCCCACCATACAGTTTTTTGACTTAGCTTGAGCTGATTCTTTTGAAGAACAGCAGTCCTCCAACAGTTGCTTTGCTTGAAACAAACAACTACTACAATCCATCATGGGTATATCACTCGAGCACTGAACTCGACCGTTTACCCGACCCGAAACTGAGTAATTGGCCGATCCTGATAGAATGAAATTGTTATATGGAGGCTTGTTGGCTAGATCAGACGACAGATTGGAGAGAAGACTAGAGGTTGTGGATTTGAAACTCTGTATATTGCCTGAGACATCCTTAGATCTCTTCAGTAAAGAAAAGCTTGTATCTGGCGCCAAGGAGTCAAGAAAAGGATAGATCTCATATCTCACTGTGCAGCTTCCTGACATAGCCTGAGCTCCTTGTCTTGAAGAACAGCACTGCAGCAACTGTTGTCTTGCTTGAAACAAACATGATCTACAGTCCTTCGCCGATAAATCTCTCCAGCACTGAACGAGACCGTAAATATTATCGGAATTAGAGTAGGATTCTGATCCCATCCCAAGCAGCTTATTTGCAGGGAGGTAAGCTTGATCAGACAAATTGGACAGAAGACTTGAGGTAGTGGATATGAAAGCCTGCGAATTGCTTGTCACAGCTTTCGTGTTCTCCAGCAGAATGAAATCGGTATCTAGTGTTGAAATGAAATTGGAGTTGTCATAGCGCATGAAGCAGTCACCCATCCACACCTGCGCTCCTATATCAGTGGCGCAGAGTTCTTGAGTAATGTTTTTTGCTTGTACTGAACAGTCTGTGCATCGCGCTGCTGATATATCACCGATGCACTGCAGTAGTCCATAGGCTTTATTGGGCGATTGGCCACGGGAAGAGGTGTTAAAACCTGAACTTTGAGGCGCATTACGAGACAGATCATCCAGTACTAAATCCAAGTTTGTGGAGTATGCACTCCCGTGTGTGAAAGTTGAGTCATTGTTGCAGATAGACCATCGGTAATCGCAGGTGACCGAAGGGAGAATCGCAAGTAAAAGAAAAGGAAGAAACATTGATTCTCCGAATGAAGAGTTGAATCTTACCAGTCATCGACTAATCAGATTTAACTTTTACATATAGCGGACAGAAAGAAAAAGCTTGTCTGCGAAGAACCTCATCTTTTTAATGGCAATCTATAGCCTCTCAATTAATCAGCTTATTGGGTCCAGTCAACGATGACCAATGAGGTCGTCGAGAGTGATCTGTCTTGAATTATAGATGCTCGACGTCTCGATTCAGGAGTCAAATTTACCTACCAATTCCGGCCGGCTTCACGGGTACACTTGAAGCCTTTACTTCTTTTGGTGGCCGGACCCACTCTTAACTCATGTCCGGACATATCTCATTTAGGGGAGAGGACCGAATAGTTGAGCGGGGTCTAATAGTCGATCGCCCTATTGTGAACATAGAGTCTAATCTTTCAACATATTTTTACTATATATTATAATTAATTGATCTATTTGTAAATATAAAAAATTCTAAATGTTGATAAAAAATATACCAATATTTGAACACATGAAAACTTATAAATGTTATAGAAAAAATAAATAAATGAATTCATTAATGAGTGAAATAAATAACTTTTTGTTTCAAACAAAATATCATAGCTATCTAATATGTGTGTGTCACTTAAAACATAATATGGTCACTTAAATAAACATTGATATCTTAGTGTAGACATACTGTTCTTGTGTGTACAACTATTGGAGTAGCAATGTATATGCATAAAGTAAACCATATCAATAATATGTATCATCATAAATATAAAAGGTGAATACCAATAAATGCCTTGTATTTTCTTATGAAATGTGTGAGATTGTGAGAAAAAATTAGTGTTCAACTAATGGTCCCTTTGTGTTGGATATATGTTGTATTTTATATAATAATGTGTTATTTTTATAACAACAAATATTTTTGTGTGTGTTAAAGTATGTGTCTTTTTGTGTTATTTATAAAAGTTATATATAACAAATATTTATGATTAATAATAACTATTTGGTCTATTTAAGTTGCATATATGTTATATTTCATATAGTTATACAATATTCTATTAACAACAAGTGATAATTTTAAATTCAATTAGTAGAGATTTTTAGATTAAGCTTTGGTCGAATGTTCAAAAAGTCATTTTTTAGACACATTTCACTAGGTGCACTATTTTAACGAGTTATGTGATGAGTCACACCTTCAAACTTTAGTTGTAGGTAGTTCAATGTCCATTTTACATTTTAAAAAAAAATATGAAAGTCTTACGACATCCCATGTAGCGGCTACATGTTAACGAAGTTAGCTATCACGACTACTGATTCCTCTCCCCTACAGCATACCGGTTTTCGGATTCTTGGTTTCCACCATTTTGTTTTGGCCTAGTGTCCGTTACATTCAATCCGCCTGCCGTCCGCTGTTAACTTTTGAATTTGGAAATGTCCCACTCAGATGTATGAAAGTGTACGGTGACATAAAATAACTCGGATGCAACTATCCTCCATATAAATCATCCCGTCGTACAGGAAAAGCACAAAAAAATGTATGATACATACATCCTTTTTTATGGCATAGTCATCCCATGGAAGTTCATCCCATGGACCTATCTATGGTCCTTTATGTCCTTCTTTGGATGTCTTGTGGGCGTGTTTGATGGATGTTTCATTGACTGATAGTTTTTTTTGAAAAATTATGCAATCATACAAATGTGAAGTAATGGAGTTACCGTGGAATTGTCACTGTGGACTGTTTTCGTGTGAATTCATACCGGAAAAACAACCTCATTCGATGTGGTTTCGTGGGCCTATTAATGTTGCATCAAGTTAGAAAATTGTTTACGTACCTTCGATTAGCCATTGTTGTTACTTCATCGTAGAGCTAAACATTTGAAATGAGTTAGCCATTGTTCTTACTGCATCGTAAGACGAAATCGATAAAACAATTTTTCCTTCCTTCGACGTATCCTTTCTTTTGCATGATTGCCACATGTTATGGTTTAATGTTCCTTAAACATAGAGATAGAATTACTATTTCTCCTTCGACATATCGTAGGCCTTGATCGATGGATTTAATATTTGTTCCTTCAATGTATCATATGAATGTTCATAGGTCACATTGTTTATTGTTTTTGAAATTAAAAGCGACCAAAACAAGGGGGTTGGCCCATACAAGCAAAAACGTGGTAACCAGTGCATTACCAGCAGAACCACCAGTAGACAAAAGACTAACTAAACATCAAGAACCAGTAGTCTGCAAGAACCAACAGAGAAAAAGAACAACTAAGCTAACACCAACCAGAGAAAACTAGAAAACTACGAAAGTTTATCATAACCAAAATTGGCAACATTGGCTAACCTGAGTCCTAATAATAGCTGTAAACTAGCAAAACCTTAGCCAACAGTAAAACATAAAAAGTCTTGGATCTGAGGATCCCAATAAACTTAAACAACTTAATTTTCTTTTTTCCCCTTCCCCTTTGCATCTAGCAGGATCCATGCCTAGTCATCCGCAAGGAACTTGAAGAGCAACTTGTGGTCTTCCATGTCCATACCCGTGTCCTCCTTTTCCTATGCCAGCAACTGGAGGGTGGTGGCAGCAACGTGTAACTTTGAGGTCAAATTTGGAGAAGGTAAAAAACCCTTTCTCCAAAGTTTTAACCCTCCTTTCCAGTTTGGTATATCGTTCCTGCAGCCTCTCAGTCCCTTCTTTACTCTTCGCTTCCACCTTTACAGAATCCTCCTTAGCAATTTGCTCCTGGAAATCCTCTTGCAAAACCCTTGGGTTAGAGGAAACCTTATAATTATCTTTAACGAGGGAGGAAATAGTTATGGGGGAGGTGTCCATTATGCTACTCTCTTCACAAAAGGTAATGGGTTTAAGGGAGAAGCTAGCAATCACATGGGTGATCTCCGTATTCAAAGCATTACCAACAGACGCTTGGGTCTGGGCATTATCCATCGAGTTGTCCCCCGAGTTAAAACTTTTATCCCCCTCATCCATGCCATCCTCCTTCTTGGAGTTGGAAATATCTTCCTCCTCCCTCCCTTCGTTATTATTTTCTGAAATATCTTCATCAACCTCCTCAACCAAGACTCAGATGGATTTTTGTTTGCACCTAGCTTGAGATTGTGCAAGCCTACCAGATCACCTCCTAGCCTTACCCCCTGTCTCCTCCAAAACCTCTCCATCAACCTCAACCGGTTTTTCAATTTTTAACTTCTTGTTTCCTTTTTGTTCCACTGTTATATCAGGTTTTTTCTTTTTCTTGATTTCCCTACCAGGGGAGGGTCGGGGGGTGTGGATTTTTGTGCCCGTACTGGAGCTTGGGGGTGAATTTTGGCGATGGCGCTGGTTATCAACCACCATCACCCTCGGGGGGCACAGGGTAAGGTGAAATTGATAGAGGCAGAAAATTAAACCTTGATGAATTATGGTAAAATTTAAACCTTAACTCCTTTTTTCCCTAACATCAGCTACCATATCCTCAAGAGAATGCAGGAGGTAAAAAGGGATAGAAATGAAATCCCTATTCCTCAAATGATTTAAGAAAGGGAAATGATAGTAATAGTAGACACCGAACTTTCCCTCTAGCATCCAATACCTCATAAGGACCAGGCACACATCATCCCATGGGGCGAGCAGCTTGTCTCTTTTAAACCCTCTTCTGTAATGAATCGGCTCCTCACCATCCGCAAAGAAGCTATTCATACTGGCCTCATCAGTGACTTTGGTTACCTTTCTCCATTTTTTCCCCTTCATTGAGAGACCGGTCGCCATGGCAATCACTTCCTCAGTGACTTGGAATGTGATTCCATTAATGGTGACCTTTCTATCATTCCAACCATTAACAAACTAGAGCGCATAGTTCTCGTCATACCCCACCATCGATTGCATGTAGGGAAAAAAACCCCCTTCCTTCAGAAGAAACCAGGTGGTCATCCTATCTTTAAAATTCTCAATTTTCGTGAGTTCCAGCCTATTCAAGTCCCCCCCCATCTCAATTTCACTAGTTTCTGGTTCCCCTTCTTCAATAATATGCATTTGAACTTTCTCAATTGCAATTTTTCTGCAACTACTCTCTGCCTTAAACCCTTTAACAACAAAATATAATTTACAAACCTATGCTTGATGCACTCTCAAATCCCATGCGAGATTATGATGGGATTCGTGAATGTATAAAATCATAATTTTCACCCCTCGACGTTTTTTGACAACTTGATTAATGATATCTTTTGTACTTCCAATTGGGAAGTAATTTAAAACTCGCCATGGGTTACCATAATTATGAAATGACATCTTTCTTGATTCGTAATCACTCCTATTACCGTTTGTACGGCCATGTCTTTCCATTATTTCCAAAAAGCATTGTTAAATTTAGCAAACATAATTACCATGTTGCCAAATTTGGCCCTACTTTTAGAATTTATAGTCGACATCATATGCTATTCCCGCCTCTTTCCTTGATTATCAACGACTTAATATCTTCATTGAGATCAACCCAGTTTCTCCAGCACGTGAGTGCCTTTGCATTGAACCCCATGGTTGTTGCCGCATCTGCCACCTTATTGCCTTCCTTGTAAATGTGCTGCAAGTGGACACTTTCCTTTACGTTCAAGACTTGCTTGATATCCATAATGGTATTTTGAATATTCAAGCTTGGTCTAGCCACTCCCTTAACCAAGTCAATGATTAATTTGGAGTCCCCCTCAATTGTTAGCTCCTTAATTTGCATTTTCCTAGCCAACTAAAGTCCCCATAACAACGCCATGGCCTTAGCCAAGTTATTGCTTCCAATTCCCACCTTTCTAGTGTATACCAACATCACATCACCATTCCTGTCTTGCAACACACCTCCCACTGCTCCTAATCCTCCACTAGCAGCACCGTCGAAGTTCAGTTTATACTGCATTAGGGTGGGGGGTCTCCATCTCGTCTGCTATCTCATCATCATCTTTGAGTTATCAAACAGGTAGAAATCCTCATGACAACCCCGTTTTTCAGCAACTAGGCCTTCATGTCTAACTGGTTCTTCCTTTGGCATTTTACATTTAGCCACTCTTAAATTTTCCTTCAACAATTTGCCCATAATTCCAAAAACGACTTCCTCTAATTTACTCTCCTCCTTAAATAATCTATTATTTCTTTCTTTCCATATGTGCCAGCAAACATATGGAGGAACAATTTTCCATAGAAAACTAATCTAGGGTGATAAAGGGGCAGCACTAATTCTCCACAAACTGTCCCAGATTATCTTTCATAACCCATTCCAAGCCAAATCTTTCCCAGACCTTAGCCCAAATCCCTAAAGCATATTGGCATTCTAAGAAAAGGTGGGAGATACTTTTTTCCTTTTCTTTACAAAGATAACAACGATTTGTAATATAAAACCCCCTTCTTTTCAAGTTGTCCAAAGTCAAGATTTTACCATGCTGAACCGTCCACCAAAAGAAATTAATTTTAGGAATAAGGTCAGTAATCCATACCTTCTGCCACAATGTTGGGCAGGGGTCCTTAATAAACATGAGTGTGTATGCAGATTTGATCGTGAAGTTACGAGCTAGAGTTAAGTCCCAAGCCATAGTGTCCTCCTGAAGTAGTAAGAGGAGTCTATGTTCCTTTATCAACTCTTCCAACTCCTTGATGAGAAGAATATCCTCTTGGGAGTAGTCTTCCTTGTAAAGTTTCTTCCACCTCCTCCCCTGATCAATATAGTCTATGACTTTTCCCCCCACATCCTCTTTAAGTAATTCCATCAATCTTCTGAATTTACTGAAGACCAATGGTTTCCCACCCATCCACCTATCTTTCCAAAATCTAATATTGAAACCATTCCCCACAATCCACCTTAAACCTTCTCTTAATAAACCCCTATTACTAACAACATTCTGGCATATTTTTGAACCTCTTGGGAGGTCATTACTAAATAGATTCCACTCAAAGGAGGTATTACACAAATACTTAACATTCATGATATTGCTCCAATCCATATTCTCTTCAGCCAGTCTCCATCCAATTTTCATAAGGAGAGCTTCGTTAAGGTCTGAAGCCTTCTTATACCCAACCCCCCCTTAATCTTTGGTTTGCACACCTCCTTCCAATTTACTAAATTCAATTTATTTTTCTCCTTTGTCCCTGACCAAAGGAAATTCTTTTGTATTCTCTCAATTTTCTCCGCCATGGTTTGATTGATTTTGAAAATGGATAAGAAGTAAATAGGGATACCCTGAAGAGCAGCAAAGAGCAATTGTAATTTTCTAGCATTACTTAATATCCTCCCTTTCCACCCTACAAGCTTCCTCTGAATTCTCTCCACTATCATAATCCAAAAATCATTCATCACTTCCTTAGTAGTAAGTGGTAATCCGAGATAAGTATCCGAGAGGCTAGCAGATTGGCATTCCAAAATGTTTCTTATCCTCCTTTGTAGTGAGGCTTCAGTATTAAAGAAATAGATCTTACTCTTGTGGTCATTCACTCTTTTCCCTGAACTTTCTTCATAATTATGTAAAATCATCTTCCAAGCTTCTGCCTCCCTAACTAAAGATTCTCCAAATAGAAAAGTGTCATCAACGAATTGCTGAATGACCTCAGTTTCAATAGTAGTAGCAGGTTTAACCCCTTTGATACAACCTGTACTGACTAGTTTATAGAATGACCTCCCCAAGACTTCAGCGACCATTATAAAGAGGTAGGGGGAAAGTGGATCACCCTATCTTAGACCTTTCCCTGCAGCAAAGTTGCCCCAGGGGGAACTATTAAGTAGAACAACATATTGCACTGGACCAACCATCATCATGATCAAGTTTATAATCTTATTGTTAAATCCCATTCTTTCCAACACATCCTGAAGGAAGTCCCAGTTGACCTTGTCATAAGCTTTGGATATATCCAATTTAAATTCCATCCCTAGTTTTCTATTTTTCTCCATATAATGAATAACCTCATGTGTGGTTATAGCCGCATCTAATATCTGTCTTCCCAGGACAAACCCTTTCTGAGGGCTACCAATTATTCTTCCCAAGAAAGGCTTTATTCTATTCACCAGAACTTTGGCAAAAATCTTATAAATAGTATTACATAAGCTTATAGGTCTAAAGTCAAGCAGGCTCAAAGGAGTAGGGATTTTAGGAACTAGAGCTAAAAAGGTTTTATTAATCCTCCTTAGTAGCTTTTCAGTTCTGAAGAAATCCCTAGTGGCCCAAATCAGTTCCGATTTGACCACCTCCCAAAAATGTTGGAAGAACGCCGAAAGAAACCCATCCAGTCTCGAAGCCTTATAGGCTTTCATAGAGAATACCGCTCTTTTTACTCCTCCTTAGTAATATTGCCAAGTAACTGGTTATTCTCCTCCTCCCCAAGTATCTTTGGGACCGAATTGATCAAGCTTCTTCTAATTATCGGGTTCCCTACAAAATTGTCTTTAACATAAGCTTTGCTGAAGTGTTCCACCACATGTCTTCCCATCTCCTCCTCCTCTTTTAAGACCCTTCCCCCTTCATCTTTCAGCGAATTGATAGTGTTTCTTCTTTTATGGTTCGAGGCAGACCTGTGAAAGAACGGTGTGTTCTTGTCCCCTTCCTTAAGCCATTGAATTCTTGATCTTTGTTTTCAAAAAATTTCCTCCCTTAGTAGGATATCCTTCCACTTTTTTCTATCCTCCTCTTCCTGAGTTGCACCTTCCAGATTTATCCCAATTGCAATTTTCCCCTATAGTTTTTTGAGCCTTTCCTGCACTTCACCTTTGACATTGAATAAGTCACCAAATGAACTCTTTGCCCAGACCCTAACATTCCTCCTAATATTATCTAGTTTTTGAGTAAGTCTGTACATCACAGTACCATCTATCCTTATATTCCACCAGTCCTAAACTCACTCTTTGAATTTTGGATGAGACTGCCACATTATTTCATATCTGAAAGTGTTTTGTCCACCTTTAAAACCATCCTCCTAGTGGAATAATATAGGGGAGTGGTCTGAAACAGTTCTAGTGAGGTTCTCAAGGTGGGCGTTCCCCAGTTTGTTCCAGTTCCCTGACACCAATAATCTGTCCAGCTTCACTTGAATAAGTTACTTCTCTTTCCTATTATTAGTCCAAGTATATGAATTTCCTCTTAACTCCACATCCATAAAGTCCAACCTACTCATGAAGTCATTGAGGTCTTGCAAACTTTTCAAACATTCTCTGTTACCACCCAGCTTCTCCGAATGGTAGAGGGGGGTATTAAAGTCTCCCATACACATCAATTGCTCACCCTTTATAGTTTCAGCAATCCTACCCAGTTTATCATACGTTTCCTTCCTCCCAAGTCTGCTATTAGAGGCATAGATATTGATCAACCCCCAACAATGGCTGCTAGATTGGAAATTAGTAATGATAAAAAAAAATTCTTTCCAGACCTCTATACCCTTCATAGAGTTCGAATTCCACATGGTGGCAATACCCCTCGAAGCTCCATCTGCATCCATATGTGAATGCTCAGCCCCCAGCCACATATGACTAGAAATTTGATCAAAACTATCACTAGACATTTTGGTCTCTTGTATTAAGACACAATCAACTTTTTTGCAAAATATATTGTTTTAGAGCATATTGCTTCTGGGGATTATTTAACCCCCTCACATTCCAAGAGAGAAATTTCATTTCTTACTTCTAGTAACTATCTCCAGTGTAAGTTGCTTACCATTGGCCACATCCCTAGCTGTTTGCTTTGTCCTAGTAGCCCTACTAGATGGTCTTCCTACTATCACAGAGGAACCAACATCTAGTTTCCTTGCCCCCCCCTCTTCTTCTTCTTCTGGACCTTTCATTCCCCATTATCCTCATCCTGTGGTGAGGTAATATTAAACTATCATATTGTTTATTGTTAAAAGGAGCCTCATCAACTAAATCTGATCATTTACATTTAATAATACAGGTTGTCATGTGTGTTTGCCATTATGCCACGTACTATGTTCTAGAAAGATAGGGGTATGTGCAGGATCATGGTGTGCCAAAAAGTGGTGATGTGAAAAAAAAAAGAGTTTGAAGACACCTAAAAGCGCTTCAAAATCCGCTTTGACTATTTTTTACCTATCCAAGAACCAAACCTGGAAGGTTAAGCTGAGCCTTATCGGATATCCGATTTTAAATCAAATATCCGACTAATAATTATAATATTATTATTATTTAATATAAATATTTACTTAATGATATTATTATTTAATATGATATTATTATTTAATATAATAATATTATTAAATAATAATAATATTATTAGTATATTAAATAATATATCATATTAAATAATAATAATAATATTAAACAATATATCATACTATTATATTATAATAATATTATTATTATAATAATTATTATACTATAATATAATAATATTATTATTATTATATTATAATCGTATAATATTATACTATAATAATAATATTATAATGTATTATATTATAATAATATAATATAATATTTCATATATTATAATATATAGTAATGTAATATAATATATATATATATATATAAAAGATATAATATAATAATAAAAAGTAATATCTTATAATATAATATATAATAAAAAAGTATAATATATTATAAATTATAATAATATAATATAATAATAATATTATTATATAATATAATATTTTATATTATAATATATAGTAAATTAATATAATAAATATAAAATATAATATAAAAATATATAAAATGTAATATATATTATATATTATATGTTATATTATATATATTGTACTCATTTTATGTTATTCTGTCATATCAGATATCCGATGTTATATCGGATATCCGATATAGTATCGGATATCCAATGTTATATCGGATATCCGATACCTGCACATTGGATTAAATAAAATCACAGACCCGCAGGCCCTCATTTTACGCGAATTTGGGTCCGGTATTGCCATCACGGATCGGATATCAGATACGAAATCGGATATCAGATATCAGATATGTTCCCCCTCCCCCCCGACTCATTTTTAACCTAAATTTAATAGATTTTAACATGATTTTGTTTGTTTTAGTTGAATCTAGGGTTTTTTTTACAAAAATGGTTAAAATTTAGATTTTTTTTAAATATATATTACGTTTTGCAATTCAATAGGAATGGCTGGTCAAAATGATGACACTGAGGCAGGGAATAATATTCCTCGTAACCCACCACCAAACGATCCAGTATCCCCACAAAACCCTCCACCAAATGATCCTCTACCTCCTCAAAACCCTCCTCAAATCGAGGATTTGATAAATGAAAATCTCACTGAGTTGAGAGGTTTGCATAGAACATACAATAATGTACCTGCACTGGCTCCTATGTTATCCACGTTAAACACCATAGTGGATAACATTGAAACCCTTACAAACCAACAAAATGCCGCTCTTCATTGGCATGATGAAATGTACCAGATGTTTGATGATGGTTTGGATTATGATGAGGTCGCGACCCTCAACATAACCAAAGATGATTTGGCTAGCCTTTTTGCTAACCCAAAAATGGGTATACCAGTTGACCCAAAAAAAACTAAATTATCGATTAAATGGTGCATAAATGATGCCATACGTGCAAATTTTTGGGACCGTTGGTGGATGGTCTTTGATATCCCTCCACATGGCAATTTAGACATACCATTTTATTTCCTTAGAAAATTATATGCAGAATTTGTGTTGAAACTTAAAGTGAACTATTGGAGCATGAAGCCCAACATGGGCTTAGGACTAGGAGCTCCTCAGGATAAACCCTCTTCCAAGCTCTCAGATCATCAAAGCCATCTCCCCCCCCCTCCTCGAGTGCAGCATCCAGGTATTATGGCAGAGGCTAGCTCTCAGACCATCAAAGCCATTCATAGGTTGAGTAGCCTAATGATATCTCAGGCTAGGTCAGTCCTGCCTCCTTGTGTTGATGATGTTGGTGCCAGTTCATCATCAGCTAGGTCATCACACATTTGTGTGCCTCACACTTGCATTACATGCAAGAATATTTGCCTGGGTCCCATAGGTGATCTTCCTGAGTATCATTTTGTATTAGATGAGGATACACTAGACGCACGTGCAGAGGCTACAGACCCTGATGTGAGAGAGGAGGGGAATGCAGAGGCATGGACTCCTTCGGTGTCGGTACGTGTATACATTTTTTTGTTATGACATATGTGATTTAAAGTTAATTTTTATAATAGAGTAATTTTAATTTTTAAGCCATACTGACTTTTACATGTATGTGATCTTCATTCATGTTTAGTTGATGACCGAAGAGGAGCTCAGACAGATAGATGATGCTACACTCTCGGCCATTTCATTTGGCCTTGAGACATCTACAGTACATTATGTTGTGTTCACATTTTTTTTTTCTATTTGATATTGTAGCATATATGGTTGCTAATCTTTCTTTTATCTTGCAGATACCACCTGCCCCGGGGGGACAAAGTGCAGGGGGTAAGCCAGCATGCATTGACAAAGGAAAGGTAATTAGATGTTTTCTAATTGATTAACTATTGATGCATTCTTGTAAAATGTTTGTGGTAATCTCATTTAATTACATTATTTATTGTATATAGGGTGTGGCTACTAGCGATGAGCCTGCACAGATTTGGTGTCCTAGATCATCAAGGATTTTCATTCGCACAGAGAGCCCCATTGTATGTATAAGTATCATTTATTTTTTATTTTTTTAATTGATGCAGAGGAAAGTATGATTGTTGTTCTATACAATTTTTGTGATTTTTTCCATACCAATAATGATTCATGTCTTGCATATGTTCATTACAACTTAAATAGGCTTATATGCACCTGTCCAACCGACCAAGTTGGTTACAAAGGTTTATTTAATCAAACAAATACCAAATTACTACTTTCCCTCCAAAACTAATATGACCGTTTGAATTTGAAATTCAAATTTCAAACTATAGTTTTTATGCATTCCCTAACTTTCTAAACTATTCCATTGACTCAAAATTGGTCATATGGATTTATTAAATGCAACTAAGTATGAAACTATCCTAAGACTACCCCATATGGCTCTTTTGGCCATTTTACATCATGTTGCCCTTAGGTCCTTGCTAGGACTTTTATGACTTTTGTCTTTCAAAGTACATTGTTTATTACATAATTCTATTATTGGTTTTAATATATCCCAATTAACAATCAATGATGTCTTTGATCCTCTATCTTCATCTGGTACCAAGGCTCTCTTAGATGATTTAATAGGTGCCCCTGCACCAAACACCCCACCTTCAAAGCAACTCTTGTCCCAAGAGTTAAGGGCTACTATCTTCTTTCCTCCCATCCTTTTAGAGGGATGTTTGAAACTTTGCACCTGCAATGTATTACCCTGCACACCTGCATACAAATCATTAGAAACAAAAAGCATTGGATCCTTGTTACCAGTCATGGTAACCTTACTGCTTGCTGATTGTGAACAGTCATGTTTTATCCTTGACAAAGGCTGAATAATTTGTTGTCTGAGGTCATGCTGACCCTGTCTCTTATCCTCCATGGATATGTTCACTTCTTTGTTCACTCTCGTCGCCAAAGGACACCATACTATTCCTATCATCACTCCTTTTGCTGTCACTGTCTACTTGTAAGAAGAATTTTGAGTTTTGTCTTGAACAATCTCATCCTTCATAACCAAAAGAGATGGCTTCAATGGAAGATCTGTCATATCATGTTTACTCTCCCTCTGCTCCTACAAGTCCACAAACTCTTTCTTGCCAAAACAAATAACTCTTTCCTCATCATGACCAGTCAAAGGATTTAGCTTAAACTTCACACCATCTTTGTGTACTATATAAACATTTGATGAGCCAAAATGAATAGTGTTCCTTGAGGCTTGCCAAGGCCTTTCAAGGATTACATGGCAGCATGTCATTAGAATGTGATCACATATAGCTTGATCTTTTATATTCTCCTATAGAGAAATCCACTATTGCTTGCTCCCTTACAACAATATTTTGTGCATCACTGACCCAAAATGCCCTATATGGTCTATCAATAGGATACTCCTTCAATCCTAGTTTATTTACCATTTCATAAGACACTAAATCATCAAAGGAACTAGAGTCTATTATCATCTTACAAATCCTACCATGGCTCATGCAATTTGTCTTGAAAATGGATGGTCTGGTCTGCTTTTGCTGCTGCATTTGTGGTCCTCTTCTCGCCATCAAAGATTCTCCTTCAAGTTCAGGGTCTGCATTATCGTACTTCTTTTCTTCCTCTTCTCCTTGGATCAAGGTGACTCTCCTCTCCTCCTTCCTGAAATCCACACCTTTCTCAAGGCAATTGTAGGATTGATTGCCTACTCCTCCACATGAGAAGCATTTACCTGTGAAAACACTATTACCTCTTCCACTTCCAAATCTTCCTCCCCTGAAACTTCCTCTTGTCTCAGATGTAATCTCTTTTCCTTTATCTTTGTCTTGATTGTTTGAAGTGTCAAACTGACTTCTTACACCTCTTCCTCTCATTGTTCCACCTCCTCTCTAATTTGCTTGCCTCTCATTCTTTCTTTTCAACTTCTCCTCTACCCAGATTGCCAACTGAAAACATTCTCCAAGTGTCCTTGGTACATTCAATCCTATTTCATCTTGAATATTGTACTTGAGGCCATTAATGTATCTAGCCACCTTCTCATCTTCATCTTCTAGTCGTCTCCTAATACTCAGGGTATGGAATTTCTCAGTATAGGACATGACATCCATATCCCTCTATTTCAAATTGTTCCTTCTTATCTTTAAATTTGGATTGCTAAATCAGATGGCAAGAATTGATTTCTCACCATGGTCTTCATTCTCTCCTAATTTGAAATCTTATTCAATCCCCTTTTGATGCAGAGTCTGTAGCAACTACCTTCCACAAGCCAATAAATGGCTGTCACAATCCAACTTAGGATTCTAGGACTTCTCACAAGTCCTCTTACCCACTCCGGGTATACTCAACCTCCAAGACAAACAAGGCAATCCCACTTCAAAAGCCTCACCAACTGTCACCAGAAATGGAGACAATCATGGACATACTATTCCAACCCAAACTCATCAATTTGTTTGGTTCCACCAAACTCCCAACACACCTTTGCACTTCTAGGCCTACAAACCTTGTAGCCTTCCAATTAGCTTCTTTGCACTTTTCTCCCAATATCCCTTAATAGCATAGGGACTTCTCCATAGGTCCAAACACCCTTCTTGGAACCTACTAAGAATCCAAAAGCTTTTGGGCTGATCTTGCTCTAGCACCCTCCAAACTGCTTCTTGGTACGTAGGCCTAGTTGATCAAGTTAGGCTAGGCCTTCAAGGAAGAATGGGCAAGGTGGGTTCCCAAGACCCAAAAAACTTAAGGCAATCTCCAACATAGTCAATGCATCCAACTCCAGCACTCAAACTGATCAGAAGTGCTTGCAACCATGACTGTCACCAATTACATTGCAAAAATCGGTCAAGCACATGGGCTTGCTTGACCTAGGGCCGACTTGGAAAAATAGTTGCCCTTCTCTCCAAGCCTCCAACCTCTGGCATTATGTTGCCTAGTCTCGTAACTTGTATATACCTCAGTTTTAGAGGGTGCCACTGGTGGGAATGCAAGTTAGGGATGCATTTGTGGAAGGGTCTAGGAAACAAGGCTTTTCAGACCACCTTCTACTAAAATGTAGATAACTTTTAAACCCCAACACCTTTTTGAGTCAAACCAAAACCAAAAGTTTCCTAACTCACCCCTGCAACTATTTCATACACTTAGAAATCATAAAAGTTTCATACGGATCTGTACCAGCGTAACAACCGAGTGATTACCAGTAAATTTTCAGAAAATTGAAGTTTTTATTGTTTTTTCTCCAAACCACCGTACACTCTGATCTCCCCCTTTCAACTGAGATCACATATGACATATATAAAGGCCTACAAGACCGTTGGAACAACCATATAGGCGTTCCCAACCATAAAACAAACAAGCAACCACTTTTTGCTAATACTATTTAGACTCTAAATACCCTATTCTAAGGCATTTTGGTCCCATGGAGTCACTTGGTTTATAACCAGACCAAAATGCTTGTGGGCCTTACATGTGCCTTTATTACAAAACATAGACCAACTTGTAAAATATGGACCAAACCTTTATTCCAACTTCCTAATCTACTTGAATCCTCTCTTTCATGGAGTGGCAAGGTGTCCGGCAACATAGATACTTGTTCCCCCCTGCCACATAGGTTAGGTGCCCTGCACTACCTTTCCTCTCTCTCATTCTAAACACTAGTCCACCAAGTGAGTGATGTTCCTCTTAGTCTTGTTGTTGCTACTTTTACCTTCTTATTTGCCTCTATGTCTTCAGGATCAAAGTAGTTCTCAAGGGCCTCTATCCACCCTAGCACTTCTTCACTATCCATTTTACCCTGGTATATTGGAAAATCGATATGGTTCTTCCCACCATTACCTTGTACTGCCTTAATGATTCTCATAAATCTCCTTTCTTTAGGATCATTTGTTGTCTCATGCTCTTGCCTTGCATTACCAACCTCTTCTTCTTCATGGTTCTCTCCATGATTTCTTCCTCTAACCTCTTCTCCTCTAGGTTCTTGCCTTTCCTTTTCTAAGGATTCTATCCTTGCAATAAGCTTCAGCCTCTCTCTTCTCCTCTGTATTTCTTCCCTCACTCTAGATGCTTCAAGTTCTCTCCTCTCTTTTTTCTCTTTTGCCAACTCTTCTCTCAATTCTTCAAGTTCTCTAGCCATTTGATTTTTATGAGGCATTTTCACAACAAGTTTTCTTCCTTCCCAAGGGCCAACTCACTGATTCTCTTTCTTTCCTCACCAAGAAATCTCTGGACACCACTTATGTACCTTTCAACTCTGGGACACACAAGGAGGAATTAGACATGCCAAGGCTTCAACAAGGGGACCAGCACACTAAGGATTTTCAAGATTATAGGTCTTGGTCACACTCCTAAACACCAAACTTCAAAACCGTCCTTAAAATGGCTTAAAAACCAGGGCCTACTTGTTCAAACCCCAAAACTCAATTCTAGAACGTTTTGACTTGTCTAATGACAAGATATGATCATGACAACCTACATGAACCTATCAAATGACTCATCTACCATATGAAATCCTAAAATTCTATCTCATGCCCAATTAAAACTTTTTTCCACATACGAGTCCAACATTATAACTTTTTATGCTTCCATGAGCCATAATTGGTGCAAGGATTGCCCAATTGACTTCAAGAGATGTTCCATGACCTCTGTAATGCCTTGGATCTTCAATGTTCCCCTGATGAGCATGGGATGCTCCTGCATCACTTATCTTCATAAATAAATTCAAAACTAATTTTCGTGATATTAACAACTATTATTTTGTATCTCATAGGAGACTCCTAGTGCACATGAGGTTCGACGGGACAATTATGTAGATTTGATGACGCGACACTCACTGCTGAGGAGGAGCCTACAATAGTAAGTTGTAGTTTGAATTCATGATTAAATATGTTATAAATTTAGCATGCTATGAATTATAATGTTATAGTTTAAATTGTAGATTCATCTGACAAAGGTATTTGAACATATACAACCCACAATCAGAGAGGTACCAGCATTGCCGAGGGCATACGAGAGGACTCCTGACCGGCGCAGGAGGTTGACGAGAGGGGTATTTATTATGAAAATTTGATAGTATTAATCTCCATTATGGAAAAGATCATTATGCATTTGAGTAATTCAATGTTAGATATGTAGAATCATATAAATTTAGTAGTCTAACTTTGGGTTTTCTTTTTTTGTTTATGTAGGAGGCATCCGATCCACCTAGTGCAGCGAAGAGGCTGCATTTTGATCATCCACCAGCACCCTAGGATAGTATAGTTTTCGTAGGATGCATCATGAGACATTTTGAGATGGCATATGCCACATTGTATACAAAAACATTGATATTATACACATTCTGATGGCAGGATCAGCCACATTTTGTATATGGATCTATGTATTTTGATATATATATATATATATATATATATATATTTGAGTACTTTATCTATGGATACGTGATCTTTGATATATATTTGATTAAAATTTTGTCTATGGATACATGTATTTTAATATATATTTTTGTCATTTACGTGCACAATGATATACATATTAGTTTAGTATCTAGTATTGTTCAATTTATCGTGGATCATGTGTCATGCCCTAAATTTTACTAGTCAAAACACAACAATTTTTTATTTTTTTTGTAGCTTATGAAGTCGCATAAGAAATTACATATTGTAAAACAAGGTTATCATTGAATAGAAGTTCAAGACTCATGTGGATAGTGTGAAGGTGTTAACATTTTAGTCATAGGTGGTTTTCAAATAGATTGGATGACAGTCTAGTTCAAGTTAGCATCACGAGTCAAACAAGCAAGTTTAAGATACAAAACTCATAAATTAGTGAGGTAATTCATATCCTAACAAGCCTCTAATACTAATATTCTATTAGGGTCTGTCAGTTGTATCATATGGACTAGGTCGTGATTCTAGCATGTAAGGGAAGGGGATCAGAATTACTTATTATCCTCATTACCAATGTACACACATTCATTAATCATTACAATATATATTAATGTGACAATTACTATATGGTGTGGAAGTGTAGTATATCTTAATCGATTAAACACACGTATCTAGAGAATTTAGATTTAGTACTCATCACATGAGCACCCTTAGTCAAATAAGAAAATGTGCACTTATCTACCACACTATATCGGATCTAACCATTGGAAATTAGAAAAGATATTCCCCAAAGGTAGCTTCGAAGTCTACATGATGGAGAAGGGGCCGCTTGCATTGATAGTATCCATCATTCAACACATTAGTTACACAACTTATGGAATAAACAATTTGTTTTATGTGCCAAATGTGTATCATGTGCTTGCATCCATATCTTACTGGTTACAGGTCCTCTCGAAGATTGGACCAATACTGATTCATTTTCTCCCTCTTTACTCTATTTAGTCATCCTTATGCATTCTATCAACATTGCTTCCTCACCAAACTAGCACTCACTACAGTTTTCTAAACACAAAAATTACTATTTCAATACATAAATTAAACTCACTCTAACAAAAGACAATTACTAAATATCTAGCTCATCAACTACTAACTAATCTAGCTACATTGCCATGCTTTTACATTTACTATTTTAATTACTATAATTACTATAATATTACATTTACTTTTTACATTAAATTACATCTAACTATTCACCATAAGTCACTTTCTCACTATCAATATTATTATTATCAAAGCATGTTAACATTCAAAGTAGTTTCATAGTACGAATTAGTAAGCACATAAAATGAGGAACTCTTAGTAAGTCTAAGGGCCAATTCAAAGTACTTAACTCAATAATAATTCACGATCTGTATTTAAACACATCCTACTACACCATCGTATTGAGTGTGTCAATTTAAATTTGTTAGATGAATTGTTTATGCAAGGATTAGGTGCAAGCGTATAAATAAGGTTCGTATATAACATACCTTGTCGTTTTGACATATATGTATCAATGTATCAATGTGCTTTATTGACTAGATAAAACTAGATTTGAGTTATTATTTTAATCCACCATCCATCCTTATCCTTGATTCTCCAATCCCATCATCTCGACAACTTACTTCTTATTAACCCTATTATATGTACATCCAATCAATCTTGGCTTTTTTTTTTTTTTTATGTTAAATATTTAAATTTGTCATATTCTCTAACATGCACACTAATATGCCTTTATTTATTTAATTACTAATTTATTATTTGAGTGTTGGATGTGACTTAGAGGTCACAAGATTGTAATGCGTACCATTCTGTCACTTAGAAAATATATTAGTCTAGGACACTCATTAGTCTCTATATGCTATTATTATTTTTATTTTTATTGGATAGCAGTCTAGAATCTGGGAATATTCTTTAATATTTTATTGCTCTGTATTAAGGAAGGGATTTATTTGCCTTCACCATACATTTTCTAGAGAGGAAAATGCATGCCTACAGCAATGTATCTCATAGATTTTATTATGTCTTCTCTTACAACAAACTTCATTTTGTTATATCATAAAATTAATTTGATGATTTCTTTGCTTAGAATTGCATTAAGCTTGGTAATTAAAATCAATGTTATCCATGCATGTGATATGAACATAAAATTTTCCTTCCAAATTATTGAGTGCACAACAAGATTGTAAGCAATCTACTAAGTTTTAAATTTATACAATCAATGGTATCACATAACATCTATGGATTGTTATTATCAACTAGTCATTTACAATACCACAAGGAGAAAACTTTCTTTCACATTTTCAAATGATAACAATGATGTCAAAGCAAATCTGTGACTCATACCAATGCTTTCATAACAATATAAACTCCAAATGAAACATGCATATACAACCTTGTCCATTATTTCTTCTACACGTACATTAGGTAACAATGATACAATCTCCTTCCATCACAATGGGGCAACATAAGGGACTTTTCAAAATCATAAGGAACATGGACATTGAAAGATATGGACAATGAGTAGCATGAACATTGTCCAACATGATCGTTGAGAACATGAACAAGCTGGTGAATCCTCCTTCACAAATGAGGGCACAATGTCAAGTTTTCTCATCCAACATCAATCTGCAAAATGATCATTCCAAGCCATTTCCATTGCTCCCTTGGACACAAATCGGCATATGCAACACAAAAAAATAACAAGGACCATGGGTGCTTTCCACCCAACCATAGGCCTCAAAGAGACCACCCCCGCGCTAGGGAACAAGGCTCAAACTGGGATACACATACCATCTTTCAATGCATAAACATTACATTTCAAACTTGAACAATTTCCCCCCAAGACTATTTCACAATGGCTTCACAGATGGAACCATAAACATAGGGTGAAGGTGTGTTCTAAAATGGATACTTGCCATACCAAACCATATTTGCAATAAACAATTTTCATGCCCTCTCGAGGTTATCATAATTCAGAAAATTTCATGCCCTCTCGGGGCTATCATAAATGAACCATTTAATTCCCTCTCGGGGCCTCCACATTTCCTCCTCCAAACCCACTACCATCAGCTGCAACTCCTCAAACTTCCTTTCTACACCATACTTTCCTTATCAGCCCTAGCAAGATATGAAATGTTATGGCATACAATGGAGCCCATACTCCAAGGTTCTCAATACATTTTTCGAACCCAACTTAAGCCCTTCACTCTGGACTTCTCTTCCCTTCCCACAAGGGTGAGTGTAAGTCCCACGCCCATAACAATACTCAAGCACAAAACAAGAAAACAAAACCAAGTAGAAATAAAACAAGAAATTTTCAAGAGCACATCACATTTTCACAACACAATATCAACACCCATAATACAATAAGGAAATAGATGAAATCCAAACCTCATACCCACAATACTCCACACAATACAACAAGATGCACAATGGTGTCACACTAATCTACATGGAATGAACACCATTCAAGCACTCACATGAATGCTACTCCACAATGCAATGCAATGCATACTCCATTGCTAAACTCCACACTTGCATATTTGCTTAACCATGCTAAAAGAAAGAAATGGAAAAGAAGCAAGTTTGAGATACCAACCTTGGTCCAAGCTAGGGTAAGGATAGTTTTAGTAGAGCTCCCCTAATCTCCCTCCAAAACCTACCTGTCTCTAAAATTAGAGAGTGGGCAAACACCCCACTAGTTTGGCCAAGACCCTCTAATAAAGCCTTCCCACTAACTTATTTTAGCAAAAACACTAAGCCACTCCATCCTTACAAACTTGTCTCCTCTAACGGTTCATTGATAGCCCTCACAAGCTCTGAGTTATGACCCTCGAAGGATCGACCTCAAAATGCACTTAGAGCACCTTGAAGACTCCTCGGTATGGGGTGGCCACAAATGATGGATGGTCTTTGTGGCTAGAACAAGGGTGTGACTAGGGTTCACCCGCCCATCCAGAGCTAATGGCACTGACGATTTGATGCCAAGATCAGCAGTTTAATGGGTCAAAGGGGGTCATACGTCACCCTATGACCCCCTTTGACCCATATGAACAATTCAAATATGTCCTTAGGGGTTATAGGACCCCTAGAGACATATGTCGTCGTTTAATGGGTCAAAGGGGGTCATAGGTCACCCTATAACCCCCTTTGACCCATATGACCCATTCGAATATGTTCTTAGGGGTTCGAGCACCTCTAGCGACATATGTCATTGTTTAATGGGTCAAAGAGGGTCATAGGTCACCCTATGACTCATATGACCCATTCGAATATGTTCCTAGGGGTCCAAGGACCCCTAGCGGCATATGTCATCATTTAATGGGTCAAAGAGGGTAACAAGTCACCCTATGACCCCCTTTGACCCATATGAACAATTCAAATATGTCCCTAGGGGTTCTAGGACTCCTAGCGACATATGTCGTCATTTAATGGGTCAAAGGGGGTCATAGGTTACCCTATGACCCCCTTTGACCCATATGACCCATTCGAATATGTTCCTAGGGGTCCGAGGACCCCTAGCGACATATGTTGTCGTTTAATGGGTCAAAGAGGGTCATAGGTCACCTTATGACCCCTTTTGACCCATATTACCGATTCGAATATGTCCCTAGGGGTTTTAGGACCCCTAGAGACATATGTTGTCGTTTTGACTCAAAAAAAGTCATAGGTCACCCTATGACCCCCTTTGACCCATATTACCCATTTGAATATGTCGCTAGGGGTCTTAGAACCCCTAGGGACATATGTCATTGTTTAATAGGTCAAAGGGGGTCATGGGTCACCCTTTGACCCCCTTTGACCCATATGAACGATTCAAATATGTCCCTATGGGTCCTAGGACCCCTAGGGACATATGTCATCATTTAATAGGTCAAAGGGTGTCATAAGGCTTCCTATGACCTCCTTTGACCCATAT
Source organism: Cupressus sempervirens (assembly GCA_028749045.1). Lineage (NCBI taxonomy): Eukaryota > Viridiplantae > Streptophyta > Pinopsida > Cupressales > Cupressaceae > Cupressus > Cupressus sempervirens. Next base: position 708,593,646 of record CM053786.1, on the reverse strand, counting down.
GAACGATTTGAATATGTCCTAGGGGTCCTAAGACCCCTAGGGACATATGTCATCATTTAATGGGTCAAAGGGGGTCATAGGTCACCCTATGACCCACTTTGACCCATATGGCCCATTCGAATATGTCCCTAGGACCCTTAGGGACATTTGTCGTCGTTTAATAGTTCAAAGGGGGTCATAGGGAACTCTATGACCCCCTTTGACCAATATGAACAATTCAAATATGTCCTTAGGGGTCCCAGGACCCCTAAGGACATATGTCGTCGTTTAATGGGTCAAAGGGTGTCATAGGTCACCTTATGACCCCCTTTGACCCATATGAACGATTCAAATATGTCCCTAGGGGTTATAGGACCCCTAGAGACATATGTCATTGTTTAATGGGTCAAAAGGGGTCATAGGTCACACTATGACCCCCTTTGACCCATATGAACGATTCGAATATGTCCTTAGGGGTCCTAGGACCCCTAGGGACATATTCAAATCGTTCATATGGGTCAAAGGGTGTCATAGGTCACCCTATGACCCCCTTTGACCCATATGAACGATTGAATATGTCCCTAGGGGTTATAGGACCCCTAAAGACATATGTCATCATTTAATGGGTCAAAGGGGGTCATAGGTCACCCTATGACCCCCTTTGACCCATATGAACAATTTGAATATGTCCCTAGGGGTTTTAGGACCCCTAAAGACATATGTCGTCATTTAATGGGTCAAAGGGGGTCATAGGTCACCCTATGACCCCCTTTGACCCATATGACCCATTCAAATATGTTCTTAGGGGTCCGAGGACCTCTAGCGACATATGTCGTTGTTTAATGGCTCAAAGGGGGTCATAGGTCACCCTATGACCCCCTTTGACCTCCAAAATGGGTTGAGATTTTAAATTTGCCCACCTCAACATATCGGATATCCGATTTGCAATCGGATATTTGATTAGGCTTGGTAAATATCAAGCTTACCCGGTCAACCCAAAAGACGTGTTTGAAGAGGATTTTAGTGATACTCAGACTTCGGGTAGCCGTCTGACAATGTTATTTTAATCGAAATTGTATAAAACGAAAAGAGTTTTTTAATATCGATCTCTAGATTTCATAAATATAATTTCTGTCAAATTCTAAGTTCGATAAGTATTTATTAACTAATTATCAATGAAGATAATTGTAAAGTGTTGATTGACATATTGATTGAAAAATAGCTATATCTTTCAAACGGTATAACATTTTTTAAATCTAAAAGTTGCGTCACATTCTATACTTCGGCTAGTATAAGAAAAATAAAATAAAATTTAAATTTAGTAAAATTTTCTATTAGTTAGGGTGGTTAGACACGAGACTTTTTTTTTTCGAAAAAGTTTTGGTAGAAAATTCATAGTTAATTATTTATTTGGAATAAAAATACCAAAAAATATACGTCACATCCGAGCATCAGTCTACTTTTCATATCTATAATTATATTAAAAAAAATTATGATTTAATTTTGATTAAGGTGGTTAGACATACACGTACTTTTTATTTTTGCCCTAAAATTTTCTTAGTACTGCATTAAAATTCAAACTTTTGACCAATTAATTATTTTTTTCTCCTAATAAGGCCTGGTAGTTTAGAAACTACATTCAATTTCTTAAAGATTATTTTCTTACAACTTTTTGATATAAAGTCTATAACCACTTCAAAATTATGTGTCAAGTTGACATAAGCCTGATTTGTTGATTTTTCACTGCCACTTAAGGCCATAGTTTGGTACACCATGATCCTGCACATACCCATAGGTTGATACTTTAGGCGTAGATAAGGCTATGTGGCTCTAAAAAATATTTTCGTTGAAATTTATTAAAAAAAAAAATCCATTCTAGAATAATTTTTCAAGGCTGCTAGTTGGCGTACTTTGTGTAGGGATATTTTTGGAAACAAATTTTCAATATATTATAAAAATTTAAATAGTAGAAGCTCTATTTAAATATTTTATATTTTTCACTCTTAAATATGTTATTATAAATACTTATGCTTCTAATATTAGAAGCTTGATATGTTCCAAGTTTGGTTGCTGGCTTGGACTGAACTCAAATGTCAAGCCTTAAAATTAGCTACTGTGAGTTTTCGAAGTGCTGATGATTTATCTTAGATTTATTTAAGTATCTAAATTTAGTTAATATCTTTCTGATCTAAGATTTATCATAGCTTTATATATATATTCAATAATTTTTAAAATATTTATATGACAAAAATATAATCAGTTTCTACTTTTAAAAAACTACCATGTAACCATCACTGAAAAACATTAGAGATATTAGAAATAGAGAGAGAATCAATTGGGATTTTCCTTCTCTATTGTGCTGCTACCACAAAGTCATTTCATCATTTTTATTCAATGTAAAGATGCACTTTTTAATTAAAATTTTTGATTTAGTATAACATTTCAATTTTTTTTTACATTAATTGTAAACTTTCACTTATCAAAGAAAAATAGTTATTATTAGTTCTCATGAGACCGTTTCAATTAAATTATGCACGAATCTTTTGTAAGCTATATACTTTTCTATCCTGAAAAAAAATCTTTGACAAAGTTCTAAGATCTCACTCCTTCAATAGAACAAGTATTTGTTGTCAATTTCAAGCATTTAAAAACTAAGACCTCACTTCTTTAATGTCACAAGTTTTTGGTGTTAACTCCAATATCATTGCTATGCAAGCAAGTACAGTCTAATACCTTATAGAGAGAAAATTAAAAGACATTAGTATGTGAATCTAAAGTAGCACCTTCGTTCTGCTTTCCAGTGGCTGCTGGATTCCTGGAATTTGCAGATTTAAGTTTTCTCAACTTTGTAAGTGAAAAGGAAACAGAGATTACAGTCGCGCTTATAGTGATCCCTAATATCATTGGTAACCTTCTTGATGACTTGTCTGCGAGGTACCATTTTAATTGTCATCGAAAAAAGACTACAAACTAGCTACTAGTGTAAATCAAATAATGAAGAATAAAGATACAGAAAACTAATCTTGAGGGTCCTGGCCTGTGGTACAAATAGCACTAAGGAAGCACATCAGCAAACGGTTAACAGCTTTCAAAAATCTTAGTGTTGTTGCATGTTGCATGAATAAATAAATATAATCTGCAGTTGCATGTGAGCAATTACATAAGTATGTTTTAAGTGCATGTCAAGTGTGAAGTTTTATAATAGACGTATGCCATTTTATTTTCTTGGAAACGCTAGGTAAAGATTGAGAGCAAATTTTCATGATCAAAGTGGGGTATGAGGCATCTTTTATTTTCCTAAATAGTTTGGAGTAGAAAATATGTGCGAAGTGCATTGATATGGAGTTTTGGATTCACTCGACTAAGGCATATATTTCACCAATTCAAATGTATGGATGACTCAACTCTAATTGCTTCTCGATGTATTAGGTGCATGGTGTTAATGTATACAATTGACAATACTCATAGTGTGGTATGTGTGGATAAGATATTGCAATGTATCAAATCTATATGGTGAAGATTAAATGAGGTGCCGAATATGCATGTCGCATATCAAATCTATATGGAGCCAATTCTTATTTCACAAGGTCTATTAGTTGTTGTAGATTTTGCTATCACATCAAAAGTATGTATTGGTGGTGGAGAGGGATCTCATCAGGGATATAGTTGCTACACCAATAGTTGTCATATACATGACAACATAACATGTGAACGTTGATGTGTTGTGTGTTACACATATACAATTCAATGTAGAGTTGCAAAGATAGAACATGTCCACACCATTTACTTCTAACACACAATGTAGAAGCATATCATATCATGTTCTTACAATAATCGGATACATGGTGTTGGGAGAAGTTAAAGATGCTTTGAGGTAGTTGCAAAGGAGGACCTCCTAATTGTCGAATGTAAAACTTAGAAAGGTTGATGATTTTGTGGTTGTATGCGATGTAGTAATGGTGGACACTTATACATGCATAAGGAAGTGCAACTATATGCTAGGCTAATTTGCACCATTCAACAACAGTAGTACATAACTAGTTTTGTTAATGGTTTGATTCAGAAAGTCCCATCATGCCAAAGTTTTGTTGAGAAGGTGGATGCAAGGGCTTACACCATTTTTCATGACAATAAAGTCAAAATTTCTTAGGTATTGGCTCACTAGAGTAAGACCCATGTCCACGACCACCCTTAAACATCATACTAATGGAAAATTTAAGCTTGGAAAAATAAGTCAACTTTGAGTTTTTAACACTTTTAGTCTAGGAATCAAGCCTCAGTGTGTGATGTTTAAGTCATCTACACACTCACTATGAATGTCTCATCTAGAGGAGTTGCTATGGCCATGCCTATTTCCATGTGGAGAGGTGGAGTTGGTAGGAATTGGGGAAACAATGCATGTGCATTTTCCCATTGGTCCAGTTGTTCTTGAAGATGAGCAACTTCAAGTGAACTTTATTTTTCTTGCTCACACTTGATTTTGCCCAAGTACATTAGAGAAAATCGAAGCTTTAGAAGTTAATGATAATCATCTTTAATAAAAGTTTGAGTAAACAATTTTTTAAAATTTTATCATGGCATATATTGAACAAAATTTCCACTTCTAAAGTGTGTCACATTTGAGTAAACTTGGGAGGTAGGAAGGACTAATCTCGAAGCAAAATCATGTGCCATAAGAAGGAATTTGGACCTTAAGGGCCTTAAAAGTCACAAAGTAATTGCAAACTTCTTGAGCATGTGGGAAGAATCAAAGAGGTGCCTGAGCGACTCAAGTTAGCCACAAAATGGACAATTTAGAGTGGGAATGCTTGGTGAGATGGCCCCCAAGGAAGGTACCAAGCAAAGTGATCCAATTTTAGTACAAGAATAGAGACATTTGCATAATTAAGATCAAATTTCTCTATTTTTTCATGAAACAATGAACTATCAAATGACCAAGGTATTCTTACCATGCACTCTAGGGCCTTTCCCTCTTAATTAGCCACTTCTCTTTTCTTGTTTTATTCCCAATGTTTCCTCATTTTACTTCAAATGCTTCAAATTTGATATTTCATTGTGTTTTGTTCTCTGTCCTTGTTTTATGCACCCCTGTCCTGTTTCTATCTTGTCTGCACACAACCTTTTTTATCAATATTAGTTTTCAATCATTTCATTTTTTAGATAGGTAACAGACTAAAGTTAAGATTCATTATTATTATATTTTGTGATTAATTATGATTATTTTGTTAAGTTCTAATAGGCTTAACCAAAACCTTTTAGATAAAAGATTTACAATTTCATTGTATTGTAGTATCTTGCCTAAGCATCTCATTCATTTTCCTTTTATCTGTTCATTTCTTTCTTGATTTTTAACGAGCCTATGATTACATCACTTCCCATGCACCTCTCTATTTCTACCCTGCTTCAACCCCATCTTCTAGCTACCACGCCCTATTTTTGACAGAAAATTTGAAAGAGTTTCGCCAGAAAATTGAAAATCTTTCCCGTTAATTATTTACCAACCAGTTTTTATCTCCCTCCACTTTCAACTCTTGTTTTTATATTTATTACTTGTTATCTCCACTTTTAACTATTGTTTTTCTTTTTCTATTTATTAGTTGTGATCTTCGCATTAGCTCATGTTGTAATCTATTTAGTTAACTTTTGATTTTTAAAATTGATTTAGATTTTAGTTTTTAAATTATTTTAATTATTTTAATTTTTTAAATATTAGTTTAATTTTTCTTTAAAATGTATTTTTAAATTTCTATAATTTATTTAGTCAATAAAATATTTATTAGACATTTTTTTTGTATTTCTCTTATTAATTTTTCATAATAAAATTTTTGATGGATTTTTTTAAATAATTTTTTTTTTCATATTTGATAAATTTAATTTAAATAAATAATATTTATTAATCTATTTAAAAGATTTTAGTAAATATTATGTTATTTAAATTTTAAAATATTAATAATATAATTTGTTCACACAAGATTATAATTTAAATATTCACTTTTAACTATTGTTTTTCTTTTCTTATTTATTTAAAAAATAATTATTTGTGATCTCTAGATTAGATTATGGTGTGGTCTCTATTTATTAAACATTTGATTTTTAAAATTGGTTTAGGTTTTAATTTTTAAATTATTTTAAATATTTTTTTTATATTAGTTTAGTTTTTTCTTTAAATATTGTTTTTTTAGTTTTTATAATTTATTTAGTCAATAAAATATTTGTTAGAGATGTCCCTATTCTTCATATTAATTTTTTTGTATTTCTCTTATTAATTTTTCGTAATAAATTTTTTGATGGTTTTTTTTTAAAAGATTATTTTTTTCATATTTGATAAATTGAATTTAATTGTAAAATATTAAAATTATTGAACACATTTTTTAAGCAATATTCAAATTTCTTAAATATTGTAAATTTTATATCTATGTTTTAATCTTTAATTTTTTTATTTTTTTATTTTCATTTTTAAAAAACTTATATTTTTATTTAATGTTTTTTCTACATTTTTTCCTTAAATCTCATCCGGCGCACTCGTTACATGTACAAATCATGCGACTGGTAGTTTTAACAATTGTACTAGCATTGTGAGGAGTAGAGTAGTGAGAATTTGTGTTGCAGACTTTCAATGTAGAATTAGTAAATTTTAATAAAACGAAAAAGAGAGCCGAAATTTCAGATTATCTACAAACTAATTACTTGGAGAATTGAGATTTGATGCAGGCTAAAAGAGCCTTCTGCTGGATGCCCCTCCCTCACGCATGGTAATTAGAGCGCTAATGTCCAGACCCCTCCAGGCTGGATAACTTTGAGAGAAGCCCGAAAAAGTTAAATGACGAACACAAATTTTCTAGGTTTTCTTGTGAGTGGGAGCTCTAGCCTGTTCAAAACCATAATGACCATCGCCTGTTCACCTGAAAAATGCTCTGAGGAGTTTTTCATCCTTCAGATAGAATTCCTTAGAAAAAAGGTCATATAAGTAGTAGACATAATAATTTTGAAGCACATTTAAAATTTATCAACCCAGTGGGAGAGGCTTGCTAATCCAATTCTGAAGTTTCCCAATTTAATTTTTGGTCAGCGGCAGTAAGCGAGAGCTTGGAAGGGATAGTCTGACAGGCAAGAAGGTGTGTTGAAAAGTCAATTGACTTCTGCATGATCAATACATTACCCCACTGGAATGAGGCCAGCGAGTGTTAGGGGTGTGAACTGTGAAGTCCAACAGTCTTTTCTTCTTTCCCTCCAATTTTCCGTGTCCATTCAACTTCAATTGGATATTCAAGAGTCTTTTTGAACTTGTATTAATATATGAGTATGAACTCCCCTCTGAAAGTTGAGGCATTGTTGCAGATGGACCATCGGTAATCACAAAAAACTGAAGGAAAAATCGCTAGAAACAGCTGATAAAAATAGAAGATCTAAGATTTACTAAGATCTGAAATAAACACAAATACTTGGCAATGGAAAAATCAGAAATAAACGAGAAGCAAATTTTATTCATCAAACTGATTGCTTACAACCTATGCAATGGCCTCTATATATAGAGAGTCTATGAGATGAGCGCATTAATAGAAGATGTTTCTAGAGGCTAAGATGAAAGGCTGTATGACCTAGTATCAAGGACAGCATCCATATCTATTAGCAACATAATAGGAAATGTGTGACAGACAAACAATTCAGTTATAACAGCTTGGTTGTATTTGTTGACTGTTTCTAACAACAACAAAGAAAGTAGTATTGTTTCTCCGAATGCAGAGTTGAATCTTACCAGTCATCGACTGACCAGACTTAATTTTTACAGATAACAGAGAGAAAGAAAAAGCTTCTAGGCGAACCTCATCTTATTGGAAAAAGTCATCGATGACAATTGAGACTGATACCATTCTGTTGTACAGTTGATCAATTTAAAAAAAATCTAAGACATCATGAATTTTTCTAAAAATTTCAGCATTTGATCTTTATAATCTGTATAGTTTGTAGTCTAAAACAATAAAAAATTTGAAAAAAAATTACTACGATTTCATGAATTCGGAGAAAAGAAAAAGTTAACTTTGTTATTTTTAGTACATTTTGTCTGAGACCCTTTTCTGCCTACGTTTGAATTTTTTGTTTTGGCCTAGAATTATAGAAATGCTCGAAGTTTAAGATTCAGTAGTTAAATTTACCTACACCCGTACAGACTCGATTGCAACTTCCATGAAATAGAGTTTTTAATGACTTCTAGGTTGGACTTGACCAGCACGTTCTAAGCGTTGACTTGTTTATTTTTCTCGTATAGGCCCTCCAAACTTTTCATTTGTCATTTTGTTTTTGGTTTCATTTTCCCGACTGTCGATAGTGATAGTTAGCTTTGAATTGTATTTTAAATCTTCTCGGCCAATCCTATTTGGGACAGGCTAATCTCGAGACAAAATGTACTAGAGACAAAATAAAGTCAAGCATATTCAAGAAAATGTAGTAATATTTTTTCAATTTTTTTGTTGTTTTCAACTATGAACTATGCAATCATAAAGATCAAATGCTGAAATTTTCAAAAAAATTTATAATGTTTTTAATTTTTTGGAAAATGGTCAACTATACAGTTTGTAGAGAAGATAGTCATGTCCATCCCATTTTACCGTTTCTGCTACTCACGTTTACAATATTAATAGAGGGTCTCTGACATTTCAAATATATATTGTTGACGCACAATTATCCATGTTGTCGGCTTCATATAATATTTCAAGCTTTAGTTACAGGAATGCCTTTTTCCTATTACGAGTTGAAGATGCCAAGTGATGGCCTTATGTCATGGTTGGATGCCCATGCCATGCCATATTATATTTTGACATCGTCATTTATTATTTCCAATGCATCATTAGTCACTCTGTTCCATATTGTCAAGGTCAAATTACGCATGGTTGTGTACGATTATATGTTTATTTAAAACAATTGTTTAGTTTCTAATTTTTTAAATATTTCTATGTAACAATTTTTAAAAAAATTGACTTTGTTTTGTCTTTAGTACATTTTGTCCCTTGTGTCACAATTATTTTCATAGTTATAGTTTATTCTATGTTTAATTTGGTATTGATTAATTTCTACTACGATTGTTGTATAAAATTAATTATTATTATATTTCTTTAATAAAATTTTATCAAATAAATAAATAATAATAATCTATTAATGGTTAATTATATATACATTCATTTAATTATTTATTTATGTTTTAATTTATATTTATTTTAATAAATATTATACAATTTTAATTTGTATTTGTCTTAATAAAAATTATATCATATAATATATAACATCTTTGTTAGTCTAATTCTTTTTAATGATCTATTCTAAAAAGTGCAACCATTTGACACTTAAGATGTGTCTTATATGAAAATTATATATTATATGTTATAACATTTATTAAAATAAATATAAACTTGCAATTGTGCGTGCACCAATAAACCAATTGTAATGACTTGTCTAATTGAATGCAAGGTGAAGAAGTTGTAATATGTTGTTTTAGAGACAAATAGTTAGCAATTAATTCTTAATTATTGACTATAGTAATGTAAATGTCATACACGACATTGAGTTTACATATTAAGAAATATTAAAACTAAGTGATGATTAGAAATAAACAAGTAGAGTGATGAAATTGCTTTGGCCTCTTATGCTACTAGCGAAGAAATTTGGGGACAAGATGATTTGTTAATTGCATGATTAAGTAGGTACATTATTAAACACTAAATATACATTATCTTGGAATTCTTAAAAGAACAAAATTATTAATCCATATTAATTACAAAATGTTTCAATTGACAAATTATGATAATTATAAATACAATAGATAACATTGTAATAATAATAATTTCTTTATGAATAAGTTTTAGGTTTGAACAAAATTCATAACTATTCAATTACTTTTTGTGATGGGTTATCACATAACCATAGGTTACATCTAAACAAACTTGTTGGTTTTATTAATTTTGTTATGATTTAGTTACTCTTGAAACAACGATTTTGTGTTGAGTTTTGGAGATAGACATTATTTATTCCATTAATGACAATATCGAACTACAATGATTGAAAATTATGAATTTTGTGTAGAAAATTTTTTGGTGCTTACTATTGCTATCATGGGGTTCTTTTGTGTGCCTCCTATATTGGTGTGAGATCAACAAGAGTTATTCTTCAACACAAATGTCTAATTGTTTCTTAGTACTTTCCAAATCCATTTTGTGACTAATTGTTCCCTTTTACTTAGAGAAAAGATAATTGATTATTTTAAGGAACTTTTAGGGAGAGTGCAGTCGAACATTCAACGATTGAAATAAATTACATTTCCTAAACAATGAGTCCAAAACTAATTAAAGGCATGATTCATGCACTAGACAAGATGAATCTTTGGATTGTATAAAGGAACACTTAAAATTTGAGTTTCTTAGCATTGTTCGATGACACCTTTATCTCTGTAAGTTCATATTTCTCTATATGAAATTGAATATAGTTTCTAAACTACTAAGCCTTATCTGAAAATAATCTAATTTGATTAGTCAAAAGATTATATTTTAATGCATTAGTACAAACATTTCAAGACAATAATAAGTAGGTTTATGTTTGATGAAATGTTCCTTTTCTGATTTTACATGATATTTCAAGCCTCAAATCAGATTTTTAAAACCAAACAACCAATATTAAAAAGATCCACCAATTTCTCAAATAAACCCAAATCGGGTATGTCCGAAATAGTGCCAAAAAACTTCACAACTTCACAAATTATTAATAAATCTGAAAATGGACATTTTTACAGAAATTTCAGCAGCATAACGACCTACAAAATGACATTTCCAGATCTGTATAGCCTTTACACAACAGCTCACAAATGTAGGACAAAAACTATGCTCATCAGGCTCTCGAAATTAACACAAAAATGCCCGGAAACACCACAAAAACACTAATAATATATCTCAAAAGTTTAATCACGTCCCAATACATATATTCAGCTCTATTTTAACATCTTAAAGTCTGAAATACAGCAGCAACCCAAACTTATATGAAATACTCAACTGAAAACACCAAACTCATACCAAAAAACACACCCGAAAACCCACAAATCTGCACTGTTCAGCACAAAGGCAAACTCTGTATGAGCATGCACATGGAATGGCTTCAAAATCCCATCCTTAGCCTTCTTGGAAACCTGCAAACTCCCGTTCTTGGGTCTCCTTCTCCACAGGTTTGGCAGCCTCTGAAGAATAACAAAGAAATGAGCAAAAATCAAGTTCTGGAATGAGCCCAAAATGCCTCCAATCCCCTTAAAAGAGGGCATAATCCTAACTCACATCCAAGAGGGGTTAATGAAACATATTTTAATAATAATTTTCATTTATTAGTCCATTAGCTTCCAAAGATTATCCCCTTTTTCCGAAACTTCACCTTTTTGGGCCTGCCTGCCTTAGCAAAGATTATTATTTTTAATTATTTGAAAAGGGGACATGAAATTTGACCACCTTAATCACAATAGAATAATATTTTATTTATTATAGTCTAGATATAAGACGTAGACTCATGCCTAAATGTTACACATATTTTTGGGTATTTTTATTACGAGAAAATAATTAATTATTATTTTTTTGTTATGACATTTTCAAAATAAAAAAGGCTCATGTCTGACCACCTTAACTAATTTTAAAAATTACAAAATTTAATTTTTCTTACTATAGTAGGTGAAGCAAAGAATGTGACACATATTTTGGATTTCAAAAATATTTTATAGTTTGAAAGTTATGGTTTTTTTCAATTAATATAACAACACTTTAAAGCGATCTTCGTTTAAAAATAAGTAATAGTTATTTATCAAACTTATATTTTGATAGACATTATATTGTTGTAAAACTAAGTATGTCTCGAAAAAAACTTTTCGTTTTAGTGAATTTCTTTAGATTAAAAGTCATCTGATAACTCATTGAAGTTTGGAACTTACCTAAACGCTACAAATTCATCTTTTTTGAGTTGACCAACAATGCTTGGTGATTACCAAACCTAATCGGATACTTGATATATCGAGGGTTTGATTAGGCACGGTATTTGATATATTGAATACTCAAAATATCATATGCCCAATATGTGCATTCAAATGAACATTTTCCACAAAAAGATGTTAGTTAAATATTTGATTATATAGGATATATTATAGGAGATAGTGTATGTGTGTATGTGTGTGTGTGTATAAATTATTTATAGTATGTACTGTATTATAGTAAATAATATAATAATAATAATTTTTTAATCAAATGGGTGTAAAGGGGTCATAGGGTATCCTATGACACCGTTCGACCCATTCCATGTTAACATGTGTCTCTAGGGGTCATAGGACCCCTATGACCCTTAGAGACATGTTATCATGGAATGGGTCTAGGAGTTAATATGTTCTCATCTAACGGGTCAAAATGGGTCATAGGGTATCTTATCCTATGACCTCCTTTTTACATATTCTATAATAACATATGTCCCTATGGGTCTAGGACTCCTAGGTACATATTATATTCGTTCTAATGGGTTGAAAGGGGTCATAGGTTACCATATGTTGCATTCTGACCCATTCAATGATAACATATGCTTCTAGGGGTCTTAGGATCCCTAAGAGTTCATATGTTGTCATCTAATGGGTTTGAAGGGGTCATAGGGTACCCTTTGAACCCATTCAACAACAATATATGTTCCTAGGGGTCCTAGGATTCCTAGTAGGAGTTCATATGTTAACATCGTGTATCTTATGACCCCTTTTGACCTATTCCATGATAACACATGTCCCTAGGGATATATTATATTTGTTCTAATGGATTAAAAAGGATCATAGGGTACCCTATGACCCATTCAAACCCAATCAATGATAACATTTGTCCTTAGGGGTCCTAAGACCCTTAGGGACATCTTATATTCATTCTAATGAGTTGACCCATTCAATGTTAACATATGTTCTAAGGACATATTGCATTTATTGTAATGGGTCAAAAGGGGTCATAGGGTACCTTATGACCCCTTTTGACCCATTCAATGATAACATGTATTCTTAAGGGTCCTCAAACCCTTAGTGACATATAATATTCATTCTAATGGGTGACACTATACTATATCTTATAGCAATTAATTAGTATATTGTATATATAATAGAATATAATATTATGATAATATATCTTATAAACTATATATATATATATATATACATATACACACACACACACACACATATATACATATACATATATATATATATATGTATATATATATGTATGTATGTATGTATATATATATGTATATATATATATATATATATACATATACATACATACATACATATATATATGTATGTATGTATGTATATGTATATATATATATATACATATATATATACATACATACATACATATATATATACATATATATATATGTATATGTATATATGTGTGTGTGTGTGTGTATATATATATATATGTATATGTATATATATGTATATGTATGTATGTATATATATATATATGTGTGTGTGTGTGTGTGTGTGTGTACAACAATTTGTAATTAAAAAGAGAACTAAAAGAGTACATATTATTGTTGATTAGGAAAAAAATAGCATGAAAAAGCGCAAGCCGATTGCTTGTAGGGTTATTACAACTTCCTCGGTAAGTCATCATTTGAGAAAAAATGATATTTATTACACAAACTTGTGTTTACTTGAACATAAGTTATACAACTTTGAGTAGAGCACTTGGAAGAAGAGAAAGACTTGATGATCGACTTCAAAATGATACATGGGCTTATTGTGGTAGACTTCCACATTCTGATAAGAAACTAACTAATAATGTGAAGGAACAAATTGCACAATTTTGGCACTCTAGCTCAAGAGTGTCACCAAATGCAAAGGATGTTTTGAAGTTGAGAATTGGCAATAAAGACCTAACCCTATATCTGACAATTTTGGAGGTAAGTCAGACAATGTTGTTCAATTAATTTTGTGAGATTAATCCAACATTACATATACCACAAATGGCTTTTGAATCAATGAAGCCTTTTTATTGTGTGTCACTAAGATTCCAAATACATGTTGTTGCTCAAAGTACATTTAGTCATTCAAAGAGGCCATAAAACTCATCTATAAAACACATAGAGAAAAAAAATTATTATCCATAGCCAACCGGAAAAGTCAAGCCAAACTCTTGACAAATTATGAAACCCTAAAATATAACATAAAAAAGATCATGTGACAATCATCCCAAGGAGGAGAAATAAATGAAATGATCAAATAAAAATATGTAACCAAAATAATGTAAGTGTAAAATCACCAAGTCCAAGAAACTCAAGTGGTCCACCTAAATAGAAAACCTCTACCAAAAGGAGATACTTGTTTTCGACCTTAACACTACCTCTACAACAACAACTTTCAAGGATTTTAAAGGCACAATCATTACTTGTGTAGCCAAGTGGAGTTTATGCCTAGTATTTACAACCTTGCATCACATATATATGAGAACAAAACATATGTATGAATATAGGAAAACAATAGAAAACAATGAGGGAGGAGTGTGGCATCATGTAGGTCTCCCGTAGGAGTGATTACACTACTACATTTGTGCATCTTTTTCGATGACCATTTCCAATAGAGGGTGAAAGTTTTGTGAAATTTTTTCTTTCTTTTTTTCCAATTTTTCTTGATAACATCAAAATTTTGATGACATTTGTGGAGATCGTTGTAATTTCAACACTCGAGAGCAAACATAAAAAAAGAAGACTAAACCCAAATTCATTCTCATTGTCTTGGGCAAAAGCTACAATGGAAAAGTTTTGTGAAATATCTTGAATCAAGTTTTGAAGCTCTATAATCTAATGCCAAAGCTCTACTAAATTTCTCAAGGTAGCGAAGGTTTCTTATTAGGTAAGAAACTTGCTAGGAAATGTAGGGGATTTTGGGGAATTATGGGTACCTATGTTATTATTTATTATTTATTTCTTTATCTTCTTCTCTCTCAAGGACAATGTGCTTTCTATGCCCAAAAATATTTCTTCCACTCACACAATCACTCTTTCCTAAGGTAGTATGTGTATCTAACTCAAGGACATTATGCATACCCCTTGAAACTACAAAAAACCTATGCAAAAATACCATCAATTATGCTCTAAAAACATTGTAACCCTTTTTGAATTTGAGAAACACAATTGTGGCACCAATCATGTTGGGACAACTTCTTGACAACAATAACTCACAACATAAACATAACCCCCTAACCCATCTGTACAATATGCCCATTCCATGACAATCATATATTCATTAGTATGTCCTCTGACTCTGAGCCACAAACCATGTAAAAATGTACATATACAATGTTTATATAAAAATAAAACATATATAAATGCCCTAGCCTATAACCCTTTTCCTTTTCTCTTCACTCCCTTCAATTCTAGCTTTTGTTTGTGATTCATTCTTTCAACATCTTGTAGGACTAAAATGTTCATTAACTAAATAGTGCAAGAGCACCCAATACCAAAGATAGAATTATATTGTGGGAAGACTTGATTTCCCTTGATATTCATGTATAGTTGATTCACACTAAACATATGGTAAATCTCAAAAATACATAGTTGACATTACTAATGTATTAACGACCTATCAATTATACTTCATAGTTTGAAAGTCACATCAACTATACATGAAACCCAATTCTCATTGATATCCGATAAAGATGGTATTAGAGGGATTTGATCTCCTTAATCAAGTATCACTACATATTATAGATTGATAAAAAATAATTAAGTAAAATTGATCATTACTAACATGGCCCTAAGGAAGTTGAATGATTAAATAATATAAGCATTAGGAAGTAATTGAGAGAACAACTAATGATAATGATAACAAAAATTAACAATAAAAGAATATCATTTAAGATGATAGATAATAAATCATAGAAGGCAAAAATTAACAAATTGATTTGTTTATTCTCTGAAGATGTATGATTTGGAAGAGTTATAACTTTAGACATTCAATAGAGGCAACCCCTGCGATCTTGCAAGATATAAGATGGAGATAAAACTCATTTCCTCAATATCATCAAATCATTTTTTTATCTCTTTTATATATCCTTATTCGATTGTTGTCTTAAGAAATTGGACTATTGGAAACTAGTTGAATATATAAGGCATGCAATCAAGAAGGGAACCAAAATTGCGAGTGTATACATATTAAAGAAAAATTAGGAACATCACTATACCACTATAAATAGAACCATACCTATAGCAATATATCAGAGCAACAAATCATCATATCTATACAAGCAATATTTGAAAGATAATTGTATATTTTTAAGGATCAAAATCAGACACAACAATAACATCATTTAGAACACTTGCAAATTTTTGTCAACATATAAGGAATAGAAAGTGTATCACTATAAGAAATAGTAATTACAATGATAATATGAATATAATTTAGCTTATTTACATTGTGATATCAGAAACACTTTCTAATAGGAAAATATTATAACTCACTTATTATGTGAAAATGCATTGCTATAAGAATTATCTTCTTTGATATTTATTTCATTGCTATGGAAAGTGGGTTGTACTCTGGTTTCAAGATGACCAATGCAACCTTCATCCATTTTGACTGTAAATCTATGCTACATAACACACAAAATGGAGGCACAATTCTTGTAAAAAAAAGAGAATAACACCAAGATAACACTTCTATGACAAAAAAATATAAACCCCATCTCTACTAATTAAATGATGGGGTTTTTATGGTTTAACAAACACAAGAAGTTGAGTTTTTAACTTAGATGGCTCAATCCATAAACAACTTCTTGAATTGGAGAAGTAAATTTGATAAAGTAATGATTATTATGAACCTTGATGCGCCTATCTTGAAAAGAAATAGAAATGTCAAGAAAAAGATACAATTAAAGAATTAAAGACTTGCCACTCGATCACTCCTAAGAAAATAGATTTATAGATCCCTTACAAAAAATATTTGAGAAAAATTAATGCTTTTAAAACTATCTAGAATGATTCTTAACTGTAGGGCACAAACTCAAAGTGGATGACCCAAAATGCTTGACCATTGACCTTGAGCATATCAAAATGGTAAGAATATTGCATATATAGATTGCACCATGATTTGACAAAGATATAATAGTGAATTGTAGTGCATTAACATCATGGTATATATTTTACATTGATTATATCTACTCACAAAAGATTCTTTTTCCTCTATAAATTTTCAACCAATCAATTCCCCATAAGAAACTTTCCTACAACTTACCTACTAACTAATCACTAATATAACATTTTTATCAACACTACTAATATTTGAAATGTTTATTTGAATAATACTGCATTATACTAATGTATAAATGGTATATAACTCTAAAAGGGCATGCAACTATTATTGATAGGCAATTACCATGTTAAACATTCACTAGATTTTGATCCTTGAATTGTAATTCATCATATGGATAAAAGGTTTAATATTCCAACCATCAACTTGTTTTATTTATGAAGTAAAACAAAAAGAACCCTAGTTAAGTAGTACTCTTAAAATGACTTCATACATAGTTTATTTTCCATAGAGTGACACTATCGATATTTTTGAAGAAACATTGAATGATCTTATTTCAATCCTAGAAGACAATACATTACCCATTCCAAATATTTATAGAGCTTTACATTCCTATGTGAATATGTACATTCTCCTTGTGCGTTGTTGCACATTGACAGTTTGCAAATGTAGGATGCCAATCATTTTGTGCTCCACAAAATCTTTAAAGGGTAGGTGTCAAATCCATGCAATATTTTTCCATATAGACCAGCCATTCCTTTCAAACTATTCCAACATTCATGTATAGCATGTTTGGGCTATTATGTGGCTAAATTAACATTCTATAGAGCACCCCAACACCCCTCAGTAATTGCTAATGTGAAACTAATACTTAAGAGTTGTTACTAAGAACTATCTTTAAAATATGTAGTATTGCATGTTGTGGGTAGGATTTATCATAGTTAGCTAATGTAGGAGCTTTAGGATTTTGTTTTTAGAATTATAAGTTACATGAGGATCCCTAATCATAATACTATTACATCCTATGTTATATTATGTATGTATCTATTTATATTAAATAGACGACCATTTATGTTAATCTACTCTATTTTATTAATTTGTGCATGTAATTTTTAATTTGGCATGTGTTCTACGCATGTCCACTCATCCCATAACTTCAAGATCCCATCATTTGGAATTTTACTTAGATGTACCACATCCTAGGTACCTTGGGTGTAGAGTCATATAGTATTACAATATTAGCTAAATTGGAGCTCCTACTAGGGTTGAACCTACTTTAAAATTCCTCTCAAGTCTTTGCTACTCTGATACACTAGGTAAAACATGGAAAATGTTACATAAAAACATTCAACATTCTTGAAGATGTTAACTAGCTAATGGAAGAATTATCAAAAAAAGAACGACTAATTCCTTTTCATCAATTTCATGACTCAGTGATTCAATTGGATTCCTCTCTATCACTCACATCATCAATATAGAATGATATCAAGGGAAGAATTGATTTCCTACAAATGTGCTCGTATTCTCTCATAGATACGAGGTACATCACTAAGTCTTAATTTTCTACCAACTTTTCTTGACCAAACACCAATCTTCTTCATCTCAGAATATACCCTAACTAACATAACTCCACTTATCAAATACAAAACCTTTTAACACTCGATATTACACAATGATTGTCCTTGATGCAATGGTCAACATTCCTTCTCCATGGGCAACCCTACTCACCATGGTAATGAAGATTCTCCACATAGGTGCTTTTTTTTGTATCAGCACCTTAACATGTCAACGCACCCTAACCAAGACCTTACCCCTATGAGATCTAAAAATTGAAACAAAGAAAGCCTAGGATGTGATCAATTCTAACTAAGTTGGTTATATTAGAACACCCTTGGCTTCACAAGACTTGAAAACACCTTAAATAACCTTAACTAAATGTAGAGTGATGGAATTACCAACATGTTTTACCTTATGAATTTGAAAGAACACAAATACATAATGAACTTGGCAAAGATATGTAATACTAATTAGACCGAGACAATGAGACAAATAGTAAGAAGTAAATGTAGGTAGTGCCCTTGTGTCAATAGTGTCGTGGTACATAAACAAGATGAATTTCAAAAAGGAATAAATAAGAAAAATTAAGTTTCACCAATATTTGATAGTAACAATATTTTCTTTAGTGAATTTTTGTAACGCCCCGCCAAGGGATCCGAAAGAATTAACCTAAAGTTTCACTAAGTTTGCTACACTTTTTTTTTTTTTTAAAGTAAGAATGTATAACATACGCATCAAACACATAGTAGCGGAAGCAATAACATGTAATCATCAACAAACATACATCACAAGTTACATCTTAAGGATCCCACGACGTTGAGTCACATTTAAATTTAATTAATTCTAAGTCTAACAATTACCACATACATATGAAAGAATAATCATAAAGTCCCATGTCCATAATATACATTTGATCCGAATGCCTCTTGGCAAATTAATTCGGAATGCTCAATCATCCACTGTACAAGTCACAGGGTATGAAAGGCTTAAAAGAATTATACATATCTAAAAATAGAAATGCATCAATCTCCACGAATCCATGATACAAAGTACAGTAAAAATATATGACTATTCACCATACATGATACATCCATACATCCATAATGATAAAACATTTATCATAAAATCTAACCATCCATCATAATAATCCAAGAACATAGTGACGATAAATTCCAATCATGAAAACTCCAGCCACGGTGACCATGGAACAGATCTCAATGGTAAGAGTAAAAGCACTACCACCCGACCGCGTGAAACCTAAATGGTCCACTCCCACCGCGCTGAGGAGATAGTCTCAAGTCCCAAATAGGATAACAAAACCTATAATCATAAAT
The DNA here is from genome assembly GCA_028749045.1 of Cupressus sempervirens. Classification (NCBI taxonomy): domain Eukaryota; kingdom Viridiplantae; phylum Streptophyta; class Pinopsida; order Cupressales; family Cupressaceae; genus Cupressus; species Cupressus sempervirens. The sequence continues at coordinate 708,573,705 of CM053786.1, read as the reverse complement.
ACTCTCTAAGTCCAGGAAATCCTATAAGTATGCTAACTCAAGGGTTACTAAAAAGATCGACATCTAAACCCAGAGGTACCACAAGACACGTAGGAAACCTAATATGCAAGCGGGAAAGTGTCATCGCAAAAGTCACGTAGAAGTTACCCGAGCAATCCCTTAGGAATCCCGGGTCCCTACTGATCCTGTGGCCACTAGTATCCTCTCGTACTGACGAGGCCTACTATGGAATGCAAGGTCGTAACCAAGCGTTCTCTCTACCCTATCCTAGTTTGTACTAGCGCTCAAGGCATGGGAGAGAACATACAATTATCTTGTTAGGTTCATTTTCTCTCATTTAGTGTAAATGTTTTCACTTATTAAAACAACTTACAATGGGTTACTCCAGGCAGCCTCTTAGGGCCACGATCCCCATTGCAAGCCACTTCCTGACACTACACATAGATAACCTACCCTAGGCTCATGAAATCATAAATCAAGAATCATAATAAAATCACCTCAGTCCTATACAAGCAACTGAAAAACATCATAAAATATAAGCCACAAAATTACATCATTTCTTCATGAGCAACAGATAAGCATCAAATAATAATCATATGATCATGACAGTTCTCTATCAGCAACTGAAGGCATCAATGATAAGTCACAAAATCCAATGGTTCTCCAATGAGCAACCAGAAAGTATCCCAATAGTATATTACAATACTAATTGAAGACTCCAAAATGGTCAAGTCAAAACATGTCACAACATGACATCATCAAGATCTAAACGAACACTTCAGTCAAAGCAACCAAAAGGTAATACAAGTATAACTGATCGAGACTCAAAAATAGTTATCACATATAACTGATCGAGACTCAAAAATGATTAAGTTAGGTATCTCATATACATACGCTTCAGTTTCACACAAGGAAACTGGAAAGCAGCAACAACCAATAAAAACATCCATCATAGAGCATACTAAGCACATCACCAGGGTTGGGTTTAAAAGATCGAGATAAAAAAAAAAACAACATAACATCACAATCACATAATCCCCGAGCCTTTGGTAACAACCTAGGACTGGTCAACCCTAGGACAAAACCCGAACACCCCATAATATAGATAACACATAGAAATATAGAATAGTCTCACAATTTGGTTTAATCTTGATAATATAATGTTAATTCAAATGTACGGGTTTCTATTCGCGTTTCTAGTGTATAATCTAGGTACTTATGATTTACAATATATCCATTAACATGTTCTTATATTTAATTAGAATCAAGCTATAACCCTAATTCGGTTTTAAAACAATTTTCTAAAATGATCTAAAGACAAGTTACTTATCAAAATAAATAAGTAATTTATAAATTTACAATTTTCATTTAACTATATACATCATTAATCAATTTTAATTAAACTAATTTTTAATTAAATTAACTAATGATTATCCAACTAAGTACCAACTCAATAATTATTAATTATTAATAATTAATAGCAATTACGAACAACTTTATTAATTAAAAATAAACAATATTTAAATAAATTATTATTTAAATTAATAAATAATAATAAAACTTTATTAATATCTATTATTCAAATAATAATTTAATAATTAAGAATTATTAAAAATATTATTAATATTATTATTAAATAATAATTAATTATATCATTGAAACCTTTTTAATAAATAATAAAAAAATAAAAATAAATATTATTAACAAGTTTATTAATTTAAAACTTATCATAAAAGAAATTGATTTGCATTCATATTAGAAAGGGCATGCATTAAAGTTTCTTTTAAAATATAACAAAGTTTATGTAAATTTTATTTTTATGAAATAATAATAATTTTTTTTTAAAAATTAAAAGCCAAACTTTATAAACAAAACAAACACACCCATAAAAGATTGCCAGTATAAACATAGCCCTCTGGCCTCCTTTAAAAAAAAGGTGCCGACATTTTTAATGCACTTTGCCATGGAGATTCGCAGGTGCAGGCGTGCGTTCAAACCGCCAGTTAAGAAAGTAGCCTACCAGATATAGGAGTGAAATATATCTTTATTAGCTCATAAATTTGTTATAGAGAAAAAGACCAGAGATAGTTGTCCAAGGATTACAATTTACTCAGTGAGACCATACACTCTTCCTTGGTGTTACACAAATTTAAAGGACCTAATGGTTGCCAAGAGGAACATGGATAACAAACATAAATATAGACAATTGATACAATTATGGATAGCCAATATTATCAAACACAACAATAGGCATTTTATCCCAACTAGTGACTACATCACTCCATCTCCCCTCCTCCTTCAGTGGATTGAAAAAGTCTTCTAGATGATAGGTATACATCAAGTAATATCGAAGAAGATTAACTACAACAGTGTAGATAATGATTTGTATAGAGCAAACTTGAAGTTGTAGCTTACTTCAAAAATAAAATGGGGTCTCAGGGCAATGCCCACAACAAGGTCAAGGTGCAATGCCCCTTGTGGAGCTGAAGGGGCATTGTTACATCCCAAAATTCTGACCTAATTATATATATATTTTAAAAAAAAATTATATTTCATTAAAACAATTCAACCCACATACAAGTATAAAAAGATATATATTATTTCAGTTTATTGATTTGAATTTGTTTATTATATATTTTTAAAAATTAAAAAAAAAACTTAAAAACAAATTCCCTTCCATAAAAATGTGCATTTTAATTTATTTTAAATTTCTATAATAATAATTCATATACAAAAATTATTTTAAATTTTATTCATTATAGAAACTTTAAAACAAATTCCCCTTGATAAAAATGTTTGTTTTATTTATTTTAGATTTCCAATAATAATATTTTAAATAATAAAATAAATTTTTTATTTTTATTTCTAATTAAATCTCTTTCTCTTTTTTCCCTTTTTTTTTTTTAATAAAAATTCACAATTTTATTCTATATAAGAAATACGAGTATCCATTCAAATTTCCAATTTAGACTTCCCTTTTACATCTCAAACCCTCCTTGGTTTAACTATGTTTTTTTTTTTTTTCCCTACAGACAGGTTTTCCAATTGATTTATTAAATCCCCATATACAGATGAAAGTGAACAACAAAAGATTCAAGATGAAGAATTGACACATTCGAGAAGACAAGTTCTTACAATCACGAAGTAGACAGGAATATCAAATAGCATAATTCAATTAGTGATCAAAACACAATACCCTACCTGACATGATGCTAATATGCAATCTCCAGAAAACTGTAAGAGAATTCGCTCCTCTCAATAACCTTCCTCTGGAAAACTTTCTTGGTATCAGCCTTCTGAAATTCGCTTCCAAAAGTTGTCTCTCAAAAATGAACCCCCAAAGTTGTGATAAGCAATTTTCTCCTCGAATTGGGGCACTAATTGTGTGTTCACCCGAGAAGATTCTTTGCACAACTCAGTTAACTCCAAATTAACCTTTATTATCTTTTCTTTTATTTTGCATTCAACTTTCATGCACATTAAGTTGATTTATTAAATAACTTTATTTAATATTCTACTTGACTTCTATTTTAAATTAATTTATTACTTTAATCTTATGTGCACTTTATGAAATTAAAATAACATTATTAATTTCTATAATTTAATCCTTTAATTTATTACTCAAATTTAAACTCATGCTTAGATCATGCGATCTAAAATCCTTTAATAATTTTATATCTTTCAACTTTTAATTTATTTTAGAAACTTAATTGATAACATATTTAAATAATTTAAATAACAATAATATTTAGCATTTATTTAAAAATGAACTCCAAATATATTATTATTAAATTAAATAAATATTATCCTGTTCTAAATTTATCTTTGAACTTTTATCTCCAAATTTAATTCTTTTATTTAATTAATTTCTCAATTAATTAAATATTAAAGATATCATATTAATTCTCTATTAAATTAAATCATTAATTAATCTTTTTAATTAGACTTTAATTAATAGAAAATACATCAAGGACTCATAAAGAAACATACGAAAACCCATCATAGAAAAACACATACTAAATCAAACAAAAAGGGTTATAATCACGAAATTACATCATTTGATGCATTCAGAGGGTACTTAACTCAGATACTTGTCCTAATTATCAATTAGGACAATTGGCTAAAGGGTTTAGGAATTTGGACTTAAGAGTTTATCTCCCCTCTCTTACCATTGAGACAATGCGATAGGGTACGCTCATCCTGGCAATTCAGGGAAGTCGATACTCAGTACCTGCAACCTACATAAAATCCACGCATGTGCAAACACAATATTCTAAGCTAAATAGACAATGGCAGGAAGTGGTGCATCATGTAGATCTCGACTAGCAGGTGACTACGACTCCCTTCCTTAACCACATCAGAAACACCATACATAAATAATAAAAATACACACACCATACACATGCAGTATGAGGTAAGTATCCATAAGAAGGCACATGTGATAATAAACCATCTAACTAATCATCATCGATAACTGAAAACATTGAATAATCATCATACATGCATGAAATATAGAGTACCAAGTAATCTCATCATATAATAAACTGAGTGTAAAACAACATCTGATAATCTCTAAAATAATAATACTAATCCTCAAACATAAACTGGCCTAAAAGAGTTTGGCAAGATAACTGAAAATATGACTTAGGGGCAGGCACTACAATTTTCAAATGTGTTGTACTTAATATCCCTAATTTCCAGTCAGTTAATTGCTTAGCTCAATGAATTATGATAGTTTGATCTTTGTTCTTCTAGTCTATATATGCTTTGGGATAAGACTCAAGAGGTTGAAGTGGATCATTTTCCAAGGTGGTTGCTACTTTAGATATAAGATACTATGTTACTATGTTCAATGTTCAATGTTCAATGTTCAATGTTTGTTTTGCAATTTTTCTATATTCAAGTATTTCAATTTGGTATATTATACTGAAACATCATTTCATAACTAATATTTCAAGTTCCACATATAACTAGGTCTAAGATGATTAATGTACTTGTGACATTATTTTTCTTAGTTTGTGACAATTATAGATGAAAGTTTCAATAGATTAGCTTTGTTTTTCAATGACATGTTGAATCATGTTAGATACTATAAGTGAAGAACAAAATAGAAACACACTTGCTAGATTGCTATGTATGCAACAATTATTCCAGTGCAGTAATGTGACTCAATTTATGGATTACCATGCATGTAATAGAAGTTGAGATGACATTATTTGAATGTTTACATGGATAGTTCAACATTTTTGGACATGGAGGAAAAGTGACCACACTTTAAATAATAACATCTTAATCTTTGACTTTTGTTGGAAATGAATGATGTGAGTCCATTTGGAGAGATGGGATTTATTTACTCAATGTGGTCTATTTTTGTTATCAACAATAACATTCCTCCATGGATGTCAATAAAGAGGGAGCACATCTTGTCTTAATTAAGTAAAAGTAGGTTTTAAAGGACCTGAAACCTTTTTACAAAAAGTCATAAGAGAAACAAAGAAGAAATCTATAGAGAGAGCTACCCAGAGCAAACATGAAACAGACCTCCAAAAAATACATCCAAGAGGTCACTCAAAGGACTACTGAAAAACACAGCAAAAGAAACAACAAAAGACCAGCTAAGAAGACTTGATCAGGTCAAGCACTTGGTCCACAAGGATGTGGATATTTTCAGCCACAACCTTGACCTCATTCGTTTTGCTCGTGTCCTTAGTCTTCTTTGAGTGAGCGCTGGTATGCTTGTTGGGACCCTGAATCTCAACAACCTTAGGGGAGTCTTGACCTTTCTCATTCTCCACTTTCTTCAATAGGGTGTTAACATTGTCAACAATTTGTTTAACCAGTTTTTCCAAATTGCTCATCTTGGCTTCTAGTTTTGAGATCTTCCCCTAGTTGGTATTAAACTCTTTGTCCATCGCCATGTTCTTTGCCTCTAGTTGCAGGATCTTCTACATGAGGTTTTTTACTTGTTCGACATTCCTAATCACCTCCGATAGTCTATCAATATGTTGTCCAAGTGTGCATTCACCACGAGCCACTTTTCTAGCTTTCTCAACCTCTTTTGAAAGTGCTTGCATATCCCTTCCAAACACTTGCATTTTTTTTCATTGCCCCAATCTCCTTTATTATTATGCCAGGGTTACCATACAACCCTTTTGTAGACCCTAGCAAACCTTCAAACTTATCAACAACATCAAGATGTAGCCCCTGTTCATCAGACTCCTCATTATCTGCCTCCCCATTATGCCTAATTTTCTTTTCCTAACATCTTGAGGGATATCTCTTCCTCTCCATCCTACAGGCCACAGGTTCATCATCCGAGGAGGAAGAAGCCCTCACAATAGTAATGCCCTTAATCCTCTTACCCTTACTCCCACTTTTCTTTTTATAATCCTTCAACAAATCCTCATAAAATCACTTTCCTTGTCTGAATCAAAGTCAACAATCACTTTTTTCTTCTTCTTTGAACTACCCCCAAAGCCCTTGTTCAAATTCTCCTCACCCCCCTTAGCTTCATCCTGGATTTTAAAATCATAACCGTTCTTTGGAATGCTACCTTATGTATCATAATCAACAACCTTCAGAGAGCCTCTAGGCTATACAATCTGTAGTGCCTGCCCCTAGTTTGCATTTTTTTTGCTAACATTGTCAAACTCTTTTGGAGCTAGTTTTATGTTGTTGGTTAGCAGTATTGTTTTGAGACTATTAGATATTGTGCTATGGATTCAGTTGATATGTGATGAGATCACTTATACTTTACATTTCATATATGCATGATATTATTCAAGTGATTTCAGTTATTGAAGATGATTAGGTTAGATGGTTTATTATCATATGTGTTTTCTTATGGATACTTACCCCATACTTGCATGTGTATGGTGTGCGTGTTTGCTTTTGTATGGCGTGTCTGATGTGGTTAAGGAAGGGAGTCGTAGTCACCTGCTAGTCAGGATCTACACGATGCACCACTTCCTGTCATTGCTTGTTTAATTTAGTATATATTGTGCTTGTACATGCATGGTTTTTATGCAGGTTGCAGGTTCTGGGTATCGACTTCCCTGAATTGCCAGGATGAGCGTACCCTATCACATCATCTCAATAATAAGAGAGGGGAGATAAATTCTCAAGTCCAAATCCCAACCTTTTAAGCCATTTTTCCTAATTGAAAATTAGGACAAGTGTCTGAGTTGAGTACCCTCTGAATACGTCGAATGACATAATTCGTGATATTAACCCTTTTGGTTTGATTTTGTATGTGTTTTGGCTATAATGGATTTTCATATTTTTACTTTGTGAGACTTTGGTGTATTTTCTATTAATTAAGCCTAATTAAAAGATTTAATTAATGGTTTAATTTAATAGAAAATTAATATGATATTTTAATATTTATTTTATTTAATTAATTGGGAAATTAATTAAATAAAATAATTAAATTTGAAAATAAAAGTTATAAGTTTAAAAGTTGGAATGTGACAATATTTATTTTTAATAATAATATATATTGGAGTTCATTTTTAAATAAATGACTAAATAATAATATTATTAAAGCTAATAAATATTTTAGCAATTAAGTTTTGGAAATGAAATTTAAAAGTGAAAAATATATTTAAAATTATTAAAAGATTCTAGATTTCATGTGATTTAAAATATAAATATATTAAGATTGAAAAGTGAAATTATTAAAGCTAGTGCATTAGATTTAATAAATAAATAAATTAAATTGGAAAGAGTAAAGTAAATATTATATTAATTAATGTGCATTATTTTTTCACTTAGGAGTTTGTGAATTCTGGAGAGTTGTCTTGTAGACAACACAGGAGTTTGCACTGTAAGAATGCACAAGTTGTCTACACTTAGGAGTTAGCATATTATTTTGAGCACATGGTGTTTACAACCTTAAGACTCATCTAGAAGGTTGGAGAAGACTCATGCTTGGTTGTCATGCTTATCTTCTAGTTGTTTCTAGACACATTCTAGATGCATCTTAGAGGCCTTTAAATAGAGGCTCTCCTAGTGTGTTTGGAAAAGCTACAAGCTTCAAGCTAAAATGAAAGCTTCAAAGCTTACATGCATTTGAGAAGCTCATATGATTCTACATGCTCATATGTTTCTACATGCTTCTATGCTTCTTCTAGCACTTCTAGTCACTAGGAGGTTTTCGGTTGGCTTGGATCTTGGAGGAATTGTGAATGATGGAGAAGGAAGGGATTTTTATGGAATTCTGAGGCATGAAAAATTAGCATCAGTGTCCAGGTGCACTCGTGATAATCACATATTCTATTTGCATTTTTTTCTCTTCCTATCTTCATCGTGTTTGTTATATGTGTCTGAAACTTCTCTATGATTGAATCTATAATTGAAATTGGAATCTAGTTATTTTATTTGGTTGCAAAGAAAACATTAGAAAACCCTAGTTCCAAATGAGAAAGAATTAGATCTATCGGGTTTGGGTTTGATTTAGAATCAAATTGATAAATAGATTTGAAAAGGGATTCTAAATCTATAGTCAAACCTATTTAGAGATTAATGGTGAAATTTAGAGAACAATTATTTTAGGGAGGAAATTCTTAATTTATAGATTTAGAAAAAAATCCTGTTTGTTTAAAATTAACTATGTTCTCTTTTCAAGTTATGCAAATCCACACACACAGACACACATACACAGACACACATACTTATGTGTGTGTGTGTGTGTGTGTGTGTGTGTGTGTGTGTGTGTGTGTGTGTGTGTGTGTTTGTTATTAAACAATGTTATATTATTTGTCACACACACACACACACACACACACACACACACACACACACACACACACACTACATATATATATGTATATGTGTGTGTGTGTGTGTGTGTGTGTGTGTGTGTGTGTGTATATGTTGAAATAAAAATGCCATTTTACAACGCAGTGAGAGCGTAATTAAAATCCGAATCAAAATTTGCAATTGCGAAAAATGAATCTCTTAAACATGTTATAAAATAATAATAAAATCATTTAATTGAGGGGGGCGGGATTACCCACCCCGTACCCCACTCTGTCATGCGACAACAAGTACGTTGGTCGCAGGGTACCTGCATTTCGTAGGGTACCCACGACAGATTTTTTAACCGCCGCACGACCCTTAACAAAGGGGGATGATAATGATATGAATATCACTGTAAACTTTTTAAAACATTTCCGTCCCTTTTATATATCACGCAATTTTAATGCGCAGTTAATGTGGTACGCTCTGCGACTTCGTAGACGGCGGCACGAACAATGATTATTGTTAAAAGTTTAAATAATAGTTTTATATTATATATATATATATATTAATAAGTATCGAATATTAATTGTTATATAATAATGTTAAGAATGTCTAAAATAAAATGATTTGTTAATTATAGTTAAAGGAGGAGAGACGCTATCTTAAGAATCTAATAATTAGCATAATTAAAATTAAGGTTAATCAATAGATGAAGATTAAGGGTTGATATATCAAATTAATTAATGTAATAATTTTAATTGGATCAATCAACCTTGGATATTGGATAATGATATTGAGTGATCATTTGGAATATTAGTGCCTCAGAATAAAGTCTTCTCGCTTGAAATAATTTATTGAGCTGATAATATAGTTGACTTTTAATATCTAATTTAGAGATGGTAATTTATAGACTTTAATGAAAGTGGATTAAGATTTAAATTGTCAAGGAGTCATAGTTACATTATAACATTGTTATAATATAGCAACGGTTTGAATTATTAATACGTTTGTATTATTAAATAGATTAATGGTACACCTTAATTGTGCTAAGAATTAGTTAAATATTAACCAATGAAGTTTGTAAGGTTTCTTTAAGATAAATTAATAATAGTTTTGATGAGTTTATTATTTATTAATGTTTGTTGGGTCTAACAAACTATTAATAAATAATGGTGTAAATAGTTATCAATAAATTCGATTGGATTTAATCTAGTGGAGATTATTTAATGATCAAAGTTTTGTAGAAGATATTAATTTTTGGATTTGAATTATAATTGTTTTTAATCAATTGATATTCATTGAATTGTTATTATTAATAATTGAGTTGTGCGATAGAGTCTTATTAGAAATGATTATCATTAATACGAGTTTGTTAAGGAAATATTAGCTGATATTCAATGGGTTGATGGTATGGTTGTGTAATTATTAATTAAATCAATTAACTAGGGTTAATTGGATTTAATTAATAATTATGTAATAGAGATTTAATTGATAAAATTCTTTTAATGAGATTGTAAAAAATATTAATATCAAAGTTGATAGGTCTTATTCTGATGACTTGAATAATGACCTTAGATGTTTTAATGATGAGACTTAGCAATATTTAATTGAGAACTATTAGAATGTTAAATGGTCATGGACCTATGTTAATTGATTGAGATAAATAAGTTACAATCTTCTTATTCAAAGGTTGATAATTGGCTCTCTTATAACAATTAATGATCCTTGTTTTATGTTGAAATTTGAAGTAACCTTAAAGAAGAGTTAATCAATTAGAATATGGATCATAGTTAACTAAAGAGAGCAATTTAATTAAAGGTCAATGATGATCAGATTAATGAGTAAATCATTTACCCTTAAGCTATTCTTAGAATAATATTTTAATAATGGAAGGATAACGCTATCGGAGAAACAAATGGGTTGACGTGTAGGTCAAATGGTAAAACCTATACACTTGAAGTATACTTGAAATGAAAACTGGAAACCTCTACACTTAACTCATCCATGTGATATTAGTAAACCAAAACATGTGTTTGCATTGTGTATTCGCTATGCTTCTTCTTTTGAGTTTTTGGGTTGACTAGTGTTGACCAGTCTTAGGTTGTTACCAGAGGCTTGGGGGTTATGAGATGTGATGGCATGTTGATTTTTATTGGTCTCAATTTTTATAAACCCAACCATGGTAATATGATCATATGTTCTATGAAATGTTTGTATTTACTAATTGTTATTGTTCATCAGTCTTCATGTGTGAAGTTCACATGTATGTGTATGAGACACTTGAGCTAATAATTTTTGATTCATCGATCAGTTATCCTTGGATTACTTTCTAGTCACCATGATGGGACTAAAGTGTTAATTTATTTTTTGATGATGTCATGTTGTGACATGTTTTGACTCAACCATTTTGGAGTCTTCGATCAGTATGATTTTGAGATATTCTTGGTTGCTTGTTGAGAACCAATGGATATTGCGATTTATTTTGAGATATATTTTGGTTATTGAGAACCAATGGATACTTATGATTATCAGTGATGCCTTCAGTTGCCAATAGAGAACTGTTGTGGTCATGATTTTCTATGGATGCTTTTCAGATGCTCATGGAGATTTGATGATTCTTATCTTGGAGATTTGATGATTTTTATTGTGGATATTTGATGCTTTTATCATGGCTATTTGATGATTCTTTTTATGGATTATCTTTTGGATTTTCTTTACAGTCACTTGTACAGGACTGTGGTGATTTTATGATTCCATGAGCTTAGGGTAGGTAATCTACTTGTAGTGTCAGAAAGTGGCTTACAATGGGGGTCAGGGCCCTAAGTGGCTGCCAGGGTAACTCATTGTAAGTTTGGTTAATAAGTGATAACATTCACACACTAAATGGGGATAAAATGAACCTAAAAAGATAATTATTTTGATGTTCTTGCCCATGCCTTGAGTGCTTGTACAGACTAGGATGGGACTAGAGAGAAGGCATGGTTGCGACCTTACATTCCGTAGTATGCCTCGTCAGTATGAGAGGATACTAGTGGCCGCATGAGATCAGTATGGACCCGTGGAGTTTAGCTAACTACCAGGGTAACTTGTACGTGATAAATGCGATGACACTTTCTCGCTTGTAGAGTAGGTTTCCTACATGTCATTGTGTGCCTTTGAGAATTAGATGTCGGTTTTGTGTGATGGAACTTTTGAGTTAGTATACTTTTAGGATTCTTGGACTTGTAGAGATTTATGCTTTGTGGTTTTGATAACCTATATGGGACTTGAGATTATCTCCTCAGCACGGTGGGAGTGGACCACTTAGGTTCCACACGGTCAAGTGGTAGTGTTTTATCACTCTTATCATTTGAGATCCGTTCGAGACACCATGGCTAGAGTATTCTTGATTGGTATTTATCTTCATTCTGTTCTTGGAACATTATGATTGATCATACACCCTATGATGGATGTATTTACTGGTATGTTCTTATATTGATGATTTGCATATGTTAGATGATGTTATCTTATGCTTTACTTTGCATATTAGTAGGATGTTTTAGGAGTGAAATTCCTACTATGTTAATAGCTAATGATCTCTTCGGTGCTTTGGAATGTTACACACGGAGGGATGGCTAGGATCCACGATGGTCTAATGATGCTATTTACGGTTGGGAGGAACCGTGCACTTAGTTTATTATGTTTGTGATATATGATTATCTTTTATGATGGATGTTTATATCTTTATGATGATGATGTATCATGTATGATATGTGGTTTCATTTACTTTAATTTCATCATGGATTAATATTAGATGATGATGTACTTTATTTACATGGATGTTTATTCTTTTAAGCTTTTCATACCTTGTAACATGTACAATGGATGATTGAGCAATCTAAAATGTAATTACTAAAGGACACCTGTGTATTGTTTAAGAACATTGGATGTAACATTATCATTTCATAAGGATGTGATGTTAGATGAATAAGTTATGATTAGATGTGATACAATGTTAAGGGATCTTTAAGAATGTAACCTGTTTTGTGTTATGTTATGTTTACTTTCAGTTGGACAATGTTATTGCTTCCGCAAGTGTTGTGAATGGTTTTACTTTCATGTATTAAAAAAAAAAAAAATTGTTTGGCAAACTTAGTGATATTTTAGATTAATTCTTTGGATCCCTTGGTAGAACATTACACAATATTTTTGGACTTTAAGACATTCATGATGAGAACCATAAGACCCTCGTGGTAGACATGTTCACCATTCGGGTCTTTCTGAATAGTCTGGATAGATATACTAACAGACTACCTTAAATAGTAAGGAAAATTAATTTTAACATTGTGCCTAAAGTGGTTGGCAAGCATGAAATGGTACCCATAACATTTCGTAAATCTCTTGTCAAGAGTTAGGTATTCCATAATCACAAACAACACAAAATGCCATGGGCAAGAAACAGAGGCTAGATTGATATAAGAATTACCCATTTTGACCAGATGGTTCTTCTCATTCTCAGACTCCACAAATTTCTCAATTTCCTTGTCTAAAATTTTTTTCTCCCCGTAGAAATTGATGTCATCTAGCTCCAAGCTCATGGCCTCAGCAATCACATCCTTAGTGACCTCCATATGCTGATTACCCACCCTAACCGAGCCTTCCTTCTAGGTTTTTATGAACTGCTGTGTAATGACTAGGTCATTACCATTTAGCCACTCCATATACCCAATAAAATTACCATGCCTCAAAATATCCCACACCTCCTCCTTCTTCATCCACTCCGAACAACTAACTAGTTCCACCCTTTTCCTCTTACCTCCCATTTTCCTTTCACAAAAATCACAGTTTATTTTCCTCTGAAACCCCCAAATGAAGCTAAAAATAAGAGTCTTACAAAAAATGAAGAACAAAATAGAAAAACTGACCCAAAATCTGTGCGAGTAAATGGTCATATCACTAAAAATCATGACCTAGTGCCCACGGCCACATATTCTCACATAATTACATGGTATTGACACTATCATATTTAAAGTTTTTTTGCATAGACCTCCATTTATCATGATGAAATAATTGGCAACCATCCAGAGGTAAAGGATCATAATGTTCCCAAATGATAATATGATCACTATAGCATGCAACATTCGCTACCCAGTCTACTATACAATTAGCTTCTCTAAAATTATGAGTTATAACACAAGAATCAAAGGATTTAATAATGTTAATAGCATCATAGACAATATTATTAATTATCCACAAAGGTATAGAAATTTTATTAAGGAAATTGATAATATTGAATGAATCCCCTTCCACCCATATTTTTTTCATATTCATTTTCTTAGCATAAATAAGACCATGAAGAGTAGCAGAGGCTTTAGCAACATGATCTGTTTGATTTTTGATTGGGATAGCCATACTTCATATATTATCACCATTTGAATTCCTTATCACAATACCACACCCTGCTTTTCCTGGGTTTCCTTTCGAAGCCCCATCAAAGTTTATCTTAAACCAATTCTCCAGAGGACAATCCCATCTTGCATATTCTCTGGGATTAGGTCTTTGAACACCCATACACAAACTCTTCAGATTCCAATTATGAAGAACTCAGTCTTCCCACTCATTACCTGATTGTTGTTCAGAACTAATACTTTTAATATTCTCAATTATATGGATCTTTATCTTATGGAAAACCTAATTAGGACTGAACTCCACATCTCTGAAGATCCTATCATTATGCTCCTTCCAAATACCCCATCCCAAATACAGAAGGATGAAATCCCATAGTTTAGCAATTAGGGTATTCTTGGAGGGGGCCTTCCAACTAGTAAATAACAACTGAATAGTGGATGGGAACACCCATTCAACATTCAATAAGCTACAAATTTTATCCCAAATCTTCTTGGTAAAAGGACAATGCAAAGTCATGTGGCCAAAAAATTCCCCATCATTCTTATAGAGAACAAATGTATTAGTAATAATAAACCCTCTCTTTTTAAGATTATCTACAGTCAGGACTTTATTCTGCAAAAGGATCCAAAAGAAGATATTGACTTTGGGTGTCATGCCTTTCACCCAAGCCTTAGCCCAGCATGGTTCATCATAATCACCAAAGGAATCATCATAGGCAGAAGCTATAGAAAACACACCACGATTCAATTTTCAAAATTAGTTCATCCTCGTTTTGATTTAAGAATGATTCTTCGAGGTATTTTTTTCATTTAATAAAATTTTGTACATATAATTATAAATTTTATAGTAAAATGGTCGCAATAATTATGTAATGTTGTTTTTCATTCAATTAGGTAAGTGCCAAGTTAAAAATATAAATCTATATATTGAGCCTCTTATTGATGAGTTTCTGAAGCTATGGAATGGTGTCACTATCTATGATGTCTCTAAATAATAAACTAAATAATTTCAATTTCATGTGATGCTTGTATGGATGATACATGATGCCTCAGGGCTAACACATTTTTGTGGTATGCTAGAGTGTTCAAGTTGTGCATGGTAATTATAAATATGAAAATTAACATATTTAATCCAATTATATCATTATCTTGTAGGATTTCAAAGAAAGTGAACACTTTCATGTCTAGTTTGTGGTCCAAAGATGAAGTCTCATCAATAAAAAAAAATGTTTGAAAAACATGTATTTGACGAGTATAGACATTTCCACCACATGATTCATAAGTATCAAAGTATTAAAAAATATTTTTTCAATGCAAAAGAAGAGACTACATCAAAGCTATGAAGGATAACACCTCACCATGGAAGTTAGAATATAGTAGAATTATTCATCAAGGTAATGTCATTTCACCTAATGATATATGTTTGTAATTTACATTTTTTATTGTGTTTTGTTTATAAATGACATAATTGATGACTATGAAGGTTGTCAAGGCATCAATTTCCACCTTCCAAATTGACTAAAAAGTTATCCCAATCAATTAAATAGGTTTCCCTACTACAAGTAGTTATAGGTTCTGCATTTGTTAATTTCTATGCACATTAGAAAGAATGTATGAAAAACTTTATGGAAAATATTGGATGGAAGGCATGATGATGAAAAAATTATCAAAATCTATACTGACATTCATGAATCCACTCATGCAATGAAATATCTCATTCAATCAAATACCCATGGAACCCAAATCAATATTAGTGTCTTTCATTGGTTATTAATGAAGCAAAAAAACAATGCTATAAAAGAAGTCGTACAAAAAATATGATTTCTTACAAGATTTGTTGTGAATATAGCAATCCTATATAAATGAAAAGGAAATTTGATCCAGAGTTGAATATGCATGATTGACATACCTCCATCGAGGTAATTCATGTTTTGTATTTATAGTATATTTCTAAATTGCATGTAGTTTTCATTATATTATGCTAGCAAGCAATGAAATGATCAATTTATAATTGTTACAATTTATATATATATATATATATATATATATATATATATATATATATATATATATATATATATATATATATATATATATATATATATATATATATATATATATATATATATATATATATATATATATATATATATATATATATATATATATATATATATATATATATATATATATATATATATATATATATATATATATATATATATATATATCCCAAAACACTTTGATAATAATGTCAAGCAAGTCATATATGATCTTAGAAAATACATTAGGTAAGTAGTGATATTTATTCAAATTTTTGCATAGGATCTATGATTTGTTTTTCTTATTATGTAATATATTATATATTATTTTGTAAAGTCTTGTACCCATTTTTTTTTTTTTTGCTTTAATTTCTTGTAGGTGGTTTTCATCTAAAGAAATCCATAAAGTAGATATAGACTATTGGAAGAGAAAAATTCCTCATCTAATTTTTGGACCTATACACACTAGGTTAACGTGGATGATTGAGACACACTTGAATTTTTGAAAGCTTTGGTTCGAGAAAGGGCACAACTGATGGTTATACAATATTACCAGACTATGGTGTACATTACTAAATAAATTTCTAAGCTTGCAACAAAGATCCATATAGATTACACTTAGAATCCAAACCCCATTAACGAATTCAAAGGGGAGTACTTGATGTTAAAAGGTAGATTAAGGAAAGTGAAAGGTAAAATATAAGATATTATTATAGTTAATTAATTTTGAATCTTCAAAATAAATTAATTCTAAGTCTTCTATGTATTCTTAGTATAGATAGTCGAGAGTGGGATGCATTTCATTTGTATCTTGCAAACAATCTTTGATTGCATGATTGTATGGATTAAACGATGATGATAATCTGATCACACGATGACATGGGAATATGTTTCTTCATTTATTAAACAAGCTTACCTTAATGGAGATTTCAATATTCTAGAATAGGAAATCGATTTAGCATATGGCTTAAGAGCTCATGAGGTACATATAATGGTTTGGGCTCATCAATCCCCAATGTGTGGGACCTGATGGGGCCAACTAAAAGCAATTACAGACTAAATGTGTTTGGTCTCCTCTTTCCCCTAGTTGGTTTAAACTCAAATTTTATGGCTCCCTAAGTGGCAATCTAGGCCTAGCTAGAATTGGATGTATCATCCATGATTGGGATGAAAAGATTGTAGGAAAATTTTCAAGCCAATTTGCATGTCCTCTAAAAAAATTATGGAAATAGAAGCTTTGGTGGAAAGTCTTTTCTTATATAAAAAACTTAATATCAACAACCTAATCATTGAATGAGACTCTCAAATTATCCTCAATGCATTGAGGAATAAGTCCTCATCCAATTGGACTCTAAACACAAGGTTGGATAGAGCCTTGGTCTTACTTGATTATTTCTCCCTCTATAAACTCACTCATATCAATAGAGAGAGAAATACCCATCTAGATTCCCTTGCTAACAAATGGGTTGATGGCACTATTATATATGACTCTCCCTAATCTTCTAAGCCCACATTTATCATTACTCCCCATAGTCCCTTTAATTATACCTGTTTAATTTTAAACTAGATTTTAGGGTGACCCCATTATGAAGATCCACACATATATTCATAAAAGCACTTTCATTAATCTAGTTGTGAAAAAGGTTTTCTCGGTAGATCATTTTTTGGTAGTACTCATTATAATGACACACCCATCATTGTAATTACTCATCTCTTTCTTTTGTACTCCCTTTTCATTATTATCCTATCATCTTCACACACTTTTTGGGTATTCCACTCACTTATTTAGAAATCTTGCAAGCTCTCTTGGCATTATCTTCAACCATGGATACCAATATTTGAATGAAAATGGGCAACAAAATTTTTCAATTCTAAGGTCCAATCTTTGATAGGCGAATTATGCTTCTGCTAAATTCCCTACACTATCTAGTCATCAAAGCTATAAAGAAAATTGTGGAAAAGGGATTTTTCTCTCCTACAAGATAGGGAATATTCAAATGCAATGATTAAATCCATGTTTTCCACCACCATTCTTCATGTCAAAGGTGATAAGAGTTCCACTTTAGACCTCTATCGTGCCCTCTTCAAACTACCTTTGGTAATTTAACTTGGGGTCTCTGACAGACTAGTGGAAGTGTTTCTCATCTTGATTATCAAGAATGTTGGGGCTTTCAATGAGCACATCCTCTCCATCTACCTCAATTGGTGGTTCCTACTCTCTATTATGCAAGTTGAATCCCCAAAGAAGATTAAATGGTCTTTTGTTTTGGCCCTTTAAGTTGAACTATTAGAATTTTAAATTGGTTTCTCTTGATGAACTGTATATTGGTTGGAACTTGAAACTTGATGCTTATCTAGGTTTCAATATATGTGTATATATATTATTTGACTCTTCATGGTGCTTTTTAATTTTAATGTTGATGACTGGTTCTCTGGTCACCTCTAACCTGTTTGTTATAAATTTTGTATCTAGATTTTAACTCCGTAACTCTTGCCTAGGGTTATTTTAAAGCCAATTCAACTAGTAAATTAAAAAATTACAAATTAAATAAGAAATGCCATAACCAATGTGTACTCTAAAGCCTAAAATTATATTTCTAACTATAAATAGTAAATCTAACTCTATTATTTCATAAAATAAAATTATAATCTAAAATCCAATCCTAACTCTAATACTACTTCTATCTAAAATTCTATATTTTTAATCCTGTTAGTAAATAATAATTGAGCTTTTAACACCTTCCAAAATCTACTCCCATCTTTGATGAAAAAGTAGGATCACTTGATAAATGAATCCTTAAAACCTTACCCAAAAAATTGTGCTAAAAAAAATTGAATCTTAATCTATATACAATCTAAATGAATCATTAAACCTAACTCTAAAGCTTATGCTAAACAAAATTGAATCTTAATCTATATACAATCTAAAGAAATTAACCTAATCCTATATTATATTATTAATTTTAAGTATATATTATAATCCTAACACTAATCTAATCCAATTTGAAAGAAAAACTTAAATATAATTATACCTTACCTTAAGATCAAAACCTAATCTAAATATAATTAAACCATGATCATATTTAAATCCTAGGTGGAAATGTATCCCCAATGAAAGACTAATCTTTGATTAAATACCAATCTCATATAATTAACTAATTCTATCCCTAATTGAACTATAGTCTTTGAACTATGTAAGTGATGTATGTTGTATTCGTGCATAATACTCCACTTTTATTCCACATCAATCAGATCACTTTTATCGACTTATTGTTGCATGCACAAAAATGTGCAACTGCTCGTATTACAGATGTATTATATATTTTCCATCAACTTTTGTATGGCTTGGTTGTTCAGAGTAAGATAAATCTTAATTTTTTATAGCCCATCTAAGCTTTTGTTTGTGGCATTTTCTACCTAGGTGATAGTTAGCTCTCTAGGTGGCCTAGATTTAATATGATTTGATTTGATAAATACTTTGTTGTATACACTTTTGGGCCCTTGTCAATTTTTGACACAAAGGGTGATGGGGATGGGCTAAGTTGCTCTATTTCTTGTCCCAGGAACATAATGACCTCTCTCCTTGAGAAGTGGTATGGGAAAGGGGCTCAGGTGTTATCTTTCCAAAGGGAAAGCTTGTCACATTTATGGTGTTTTTAATTCTCCTTGTGTCAGTTGAGCTTGGCCTAGGTTCATATGGAGTGGAGCTTGGCTTGGGCTCATAAAAATTCCAATTTATTTCATTTATGCTTCTATAATGTTGTTACAAGATCTTATTGGTTTATGAATTTACTTATATTCCTATACATATCACTTATGTGATGATAATGCACCATTTATGCCCTATTTTCCTATGAATTCCCAACCAAGAACTATAAGGGCTCTCGCTCCCCAACTATATCTCCTTTTTCTTAGCCATGTCAAACTCTCAGTGGATAGGTGTGTTAAATTTATATTGCCTATTAGTGGAAAACTACACAACATCAACCAACTCGTTATCTTGACTGAACAATGAAGGAGGAAATGTAAGACTATTATAGTTAAGTTACAAGTCACACCAAGTTATTCTATTCACACTAAGCAAAGGAGAAGACAACCTACCCCGAGCATAGAGTTTATTGAGTCATCAAGAGGATGTCAATTGAATACTTATCGAGTGTCAAAAAGGAAGAACAATATACTTAACAAGTCTCACATGAATGAAATCAGAGTTTGAATTAGCATAGAATCAAATACTACCTAATTCTATCAAACAAGGAAACAATTTACATGAATTGACATAAATATTTGCAAAAGATTTTATTGAAGAAAGTGAATTAATTGTTAATTATTCCAAGACAAAATAAATTAATGGAAATAAAGTTGAAATATATTTACGAAAAGATGTTTCCTGAATCGTTTATCATGATTAGATATTAAATTGAGCAGGTTATGAAATCCTAACTAGGTCAAGCAAAGAAATTGAAAATGAATACTATAAAAGGAATAATTGAGAACATTTCAAGGTTAGTGTAGATGTTGATATTGTTGGATAGAATTTTATTGAAGTAAGGAATCGAGGTCACAATCAGAGGTCGAAGAAAATAGAGGGAGATTTGTAATGAGTTGTAAATCTATCACATGAAGGTGATAACAACAAAGTAGAAGAGGATATAATCAAGCAAAGTAAATTGGTACTATAGGTCATTGTTACCATTGTTTAACCACTGTAGCAGTTTCTTAAATCCTTTAAAAGGGCAGACTTAACATTCTTACATGTTAATCTCTTCACTAAGTACACACTTGATGAGTGTTGTAAAATCCTTGTAAAAGGTAAATCTCATTGTATACTCCTAACTGAGTAAGTCACTAGAAGTGACTAAAAATTTTATCCCTAAAAAGGCAACCTCTTATTGTAGTAGTGACGGATTTGTGGGTGTCATCCCCACAACAATTTTCCCTCCAACCAATGATTTATGTGATACTAAAATTCATTGTGTTATGTGTTATGTTTTCATGAGTTTACATTTTGAATATTGATTTGCTTTCAATTGCATGCAAATTTTTTTATGTTCAAAGTAAACCAAGTGACAATAAGAAAAAAAGAAATGATTAATTGGGTAAAAAGATAAGATTTGAAAGATAGTGATTCACCCCCCTGTCTCAACATCTTATCTATCTTGTATTTCCAATAGTTGGTATTAGAGCTTTGTTCTCTTCTTAAAGGTTTTACTACTTGAGAGTAAAGATCCAAGTCATGGAGAAGTACATATTGGATAGGACTATTGAGAATTAGATATTGGAATTATGAATGAGCATGAGTCAAATCAGTGAATTGAAGAACAACCTAAGACAACTCTTGAATCGAAGAAAGAAAATTTCTTGATAAAAAAATGTGATAACTTATCAGGAACAATTAATAAAAGAACTATCTAAAGGAAACAAGTATGATGAATCTGATGTTGCCATTATTGATCTACTAGAGAAAAACCATAGTCTTACAAAACCAGTCAAATCACTAAAAAGATAGAAAGAAGCGCAATCTAGAAGAATGTGTGAAGTAATGGAACAAAAAAGAAAAGTTGAGGGTGACAAACAAACAATTACAGAAGGTAAGAGATAAATAGCTATAAGATTGGATGCAAAAGATGAAGAGATCTCAAGCTTGACACATAATCATTTTGATATGACAGACCAACTACATGGTGCAAACCATGAAATTTGTAGGAAGATGGAATCAATTATTGCATTAAGGACCAAGAATAAAAGACTAAAGAATGAATTAAAGTCTGAGAGAGATCTGATGGACATAATAAACAAATCACATGATAGAATCAAGTTATTGGGTGAATAGCTCATAGCACAGAGGAGATTGAGAGATACATCTGTCCTTGGTTATACCGAGCACTCAACTACTAAATAATGTGAATCATAAAAGCAAGTTGAGCAAAGGAATGATTACACTAATCCAAATCTAAAGCAAGAAACATGCTACCATTACAAAAATATGAGATACAACAAATGTATGCAAGACCAAAAATGGTAAGAGCAATGTTACTTCCAAATTCGATGGTTATTTTTATCATTGCAACAAGTATGGACATCAAGAATTTTAATGTAGATCTAAGTTTAGCCAAATACCTAAGAGGTATATACTTGATGGTTATTTCTATGCTTGCAACAAGTTTAGACATAAGTCACTAGATTATGGATCACAAATGAATTCCATCTAGAAACTAAGAAAGAAGGGCAATGCCATTAATTGGGATTACAACACATGGTATTTGTGTATTGCACGTGGAAAGTATATTGCTATCAATTGCATGAGATTATACTTTGGAGGAAGATCTTGCAAATGGAGAAACACTAGCATCGCATGTTATAATTATTACAAGGTTGATCATCTAAGAAGGAATAGTAGAAACTGAGTCTCAACACCAAATGATGAAAATCCTAAAGGTAAAGGAAAAATGAGTGCAAATAAAATACATGAACATATGAACAAGAAATGGGTAAGGAAGACAGAAGAAAATGAGACATCAAGTGAATAAATGAGGACACCTCATTTTATGGATTAGGCGAGTCCTCCACCTCTGACTAAAACAAATAAGGAGGTTAGGAATTATCTTATCACTTGAAAAATCCAACATTAGTTCTTAGAATAAAATGGAAGGAAGTCCATATTTGCATTACATTTGATGTATGAGGAAAGATTGTGAATTATATAAATATTGTAAATTATTTAGCTTAACTCAGTAGGTTAGTAACTATGTGCAAGGAATGATAACCAAGTTAGCTATACCCATGATATGAAGACACTTTGACTGAGTATGAATCAAGTTTACTAGGACATCTAAGTGATGATGGAAGTGTGTCATGACTGAGCTACTAAAGCTAATTGAGTTCATTAAAAATAGAGGATTGTGGTGTATGGTACATTTAATATGCCCTAAGTGTCGAAAAGGTGATTTTAAATTATATATATTGGGGTTTTCAACTTTCATTATTTACCTTGTATTCAAAGAGATAAAGACTGAGTAAGAGAAATTAGAGTGAAGAATTAGTTGTAGAAGATTTTGAGGTGAAATTTCATTAGCAAATTTAGTGCAAGGGAGATAAAAGAAACCAAGTAAACATATTATATATTTATTGAAACTGTACTACACAAAAATGGCCTCAAGTTTGACAAGTATTAAAAGATAAACAAAGAAAGGGAAAACACTATCAAATTGATCAGGAATGATGCATGTGTACAACCAAAGTACAAGTTATATCTAGAAATCACCACATAGACTGATAAGGTTTGTGCCCTATATGCAATACCACCTATGGTTTTACTTGTTAATGATGTGCATTCATTTTATCACTATAAAATTGCAAAAATTGGAGACCTCAAATTGTACAAGATTTATGATCAAATGTATGTGGACAGAAAATCGAAAGAGAAGTTTAAGCAGTTGGAGTCAACATGGCTCACTCATACCCTACATTTTCCTAAAGATTTCAAATCAAATTGAATTAGATTTTTTCTAAGTTGAGTTCATGATATGTATATGTGGCTTGATGCACTAGTAAAGATAACCAAAGATGTTATCCATATGGTTGTTGGATACCATGTTATGGACAAAGTTAAATATATCCAAACAACTACCAATGGAGAAATTGAAGAAAATACAAAGGTACTATGGGGCAACTAAGGAATGAAAATTAACACAACTGAGGATTTGGAGATTAAGTCAGGTGCATATGTTGTTGCATATAAAATATTTCAATCGAGCAAGCACAAAAATGCTTAGTTCATGGTAGTTGGTTTGGGCTACAAAATTATAAAGAAGGGCCACAAGTATGACATTGCAAAGTTACAACTTTGGAAATTGATAGAGAATATGAAGACAATCGGAGTCGTTAAATCTAATACATGAAAATTTGGCTCTATTTTGGTATGTATAATATTTTACATAGAAAACTACTTTCCTGGTGTTGGTGAAATAAATTCGAAAACTAATACTCCTATTATCTATTAAATTAATGATTACATTAAAACACTAGTCAATAATTTTGGGAGTGTGATGAATGAGTATTTTGGGAATTTTAAGTAAAGGATGAACCAAAGATATAAAATACCCCTTTCCCTTGTTAAGAAATACCATGATGATATTTGTTTTCTTGTTGACACTGATCATGTTATTGTGAAAGTTGTTCAACCGAGGGTTGTATTGTTGGAACTATTAGATTATGAAGTGAACGTCGATGAAGCAATAACAACATTGAGTTATTGTTAAATGAACCTATTAATCCTAGACCACCTAAGTTTGGGGCTTATGAAGTTACAAAGAAAAAGATTACCATAAATCTTGTCATATCGAAAATACAAACAAAAGAAAAGAAAATTATGAGAAATTGGAAATGACATTAGGTGCAAGAGAAGAAGATGAACCATTAATGATCATTAAAGGACAAGGTGAAGATGAAGCTGAAGTAGAAGGAAAAGGTAAAGAAATAGTTGTTGTTGAGCCTAAGTCCTCAAAAATAAGGAAAAGAGTTAATGTTGCTACCCCCATAAGCCCCAAGGTCACAAGGTCTAGGACTTGAGCAACTAAAGAGACTACAAAATGGTAGCCCCTAAGTCCTCAAGAAAACATGTCAAGAGATCAACTTAGAGGAGAAGAAAGTTGATCTTGAAAGAAGATTATGTAAAGGAAGAAGAGGACAATGAGTGTACCGAATTTGATGAACATAGAGGAAAGACTCTTTTGCCTAAAAGGCCAAAGACAATTGATGAGATAATCAATGCAATAATGAATAGTAAAGGTTTAGGTAACTTAAAATATTAAAAATATGAGTCAATGAGTGAAGAGGATAAGATAAAGGTGGAAGAAGTAGTGATAGTCGTGATGACTAGAGTCAAATACACAACTTTAGAGATTGGAAATCAAATTCCACATGAGCTATATTAGAAGATTGACAATGAATGGAAATATGCCTTCAATATTGAGAGTAGGGGATGGGAGAGGGTGGGATATGGGGGAGAGAGAGAGAGAGAGAGAGAGAGAGAGAGAGAGAGAGAGAGAGAGAGAGAGATTTCACATAGTGTGTGTGCACTTTATAGTGCATACACACTATATGAAAACACCAAAAAATGGTTGTAAGGAAAGTTTGGGTCCCTATTGACCCATATTATCATTTTTGTATGATGTATGTTATGTTATTCTGACAGAAAACACGGGTTGCATGCTATTGGAAGCTAGCAATTTACATCAAATTCAATCATTGGATACACTATTTGAAAGCTTTTTGAACATTCTTTCTATAGAAAAGGTTAATGTAGTCCCTTTTAAATATTTTTTGTTATTATAGAGACAAATTTCATTATAATTTGATAAGTTGTTTAATATATATTGAATTCATTGAAATATGAATATTTGAATAAATTGTTATTTGAAAACAGTTAGAAATTTGACAAGTTGTTTAATATATATTGTGTATTCATTAAAATAATTGTAATTTGTATATGTATTTGAATTATTTTTTATTTACAAATTGTAAGTAATTCAGATGTTTGAATAATTTGACATATAGAAATCATCATCATACCAAGGAAGAAACCAAAAATTCAAACAACATAAGAGAGGGAGAGAGATTTGGTAATTAAAAGAGATAAAATGAAACTACTACGTGAACAAAGAAAATTGCAATGCAATAATGAAGAATTTTCTTTCAAAGAGGAACATGAACTACCAATACAAAGAAACATAGAGAAAGAATTGGAAAGACAAAGAGAACAAATGAGACTCTTACATGCAAGACGACAATTGAATTGTGAAGCTACACCATCTTCTAATGTTGGAATCATATGATCATCTCATGTTGAAGAGATGGTAATTTCTACATCCATCAATGTACACACTCCATCATGTCATGTTGAAGGCACAACATCAACATATCAAGTAGGTGATATTCCATCTTTTGCATCTTATTGCAAAGCCACACCATCTTCGGTTCAAGGTACGCAAAACACTCAACCTTATGTTGATGTTCAAAATGTTGAGGGAATGAAATAGATTATAACACCTTCTAGAATTCTTTTTAGAAGACCAAAATGTTTGATTCTTATTGATACTAACATTTTGAAATCAATGTCTGACAAGATTAGCAAGCGTACTTGTCAAAGAAAAGTTAATTGTATGTGGTGATTATTCTTTGAAGAATTAAATTTTACAAGTCAATGCCAATTATTTGTTGAAGTGATGAGGAATTTTAAATTTAGGTCCATCATGAAGATTCTTGGGCTAAGAATGATGGATGACTCAAATGAAAAAATTATTGTAAAGAATCTAATGAGTGCATATGACAAAGTGGGTTCTAAATCACACACCAAAGATAGTAATATCACAAGATGCGTACTTACATCGACAATAGTAAGTACCCAAATGAAGAAAGCTTGACTCATGAGAAAGACAAGAAAAATATAGAAAATCAGTAGAGGTTCTCTAAGGAGAGCCATGGTAAGGCATGAGAGAGTGGAAGATCCAACAAAAAATTAGTTATGGACATTTCATAGTAGACTACTGCGAAAGGATAAAGAAATTAGTGAATCTTTGAAATCATTGATTGAAGATGCTTGGACAAATAACACACATGTTTCCCCTAATCAAAGAGATGTTTTAAGGAGGATTGGTAGGCCAAATCATGATCCACATGCTAAACATTTTTTGGACTCAACTCAGACACAATTTTTTGCAAAATTTATTGGTATGTATCCTCAAATTTGAATAAGTTAAAGATCTTTTTAGATGGGTAAAGCTTTTTATGTGAAGATAAATCACACACGTACAACTTCTTGTTGTAGGATACATATTGAATTTTCTAACCATTTTGATATTTTTAGGCATATATGTGTGTTTTTGCATTCTAAGTTTGTTTTGTAAGATTGTGACATGAATGAGCCACCTAGATCTTCAAGGGAATTCATATCCAACATTTTATGTGAAATACAAGATAGTCAACAATTTTATAATATGTCATGCTTGGATGGTACATGCTTATTTTGTGGTTCTTTGTAGCTTTTATCAACTTTTGAATATATGGATAGTACACATGCAGTTGGAAATGAAATAGTAGATTACAAAAATTATAAGACAATGACATATGCTCTAAAAGATGGGAAACAGGGTAAAAGATGTGATTTAGTAATTGAAAATATTCTAGTGTATGAGTTCATGAAGATTTTTTGTGAAAAGATTATTTACGAGTATGCAAGGCATACACATAGAACTCGATGGATAGATTTGCAATTCAAATTATACAAAGATACATTTCCACTGGATACCATTGTTTTGGTTGTAGACTTCGTAGAGAACTACACACTACAACCACAAAATGAGATTTATACTTCTCAATAGATTCCCATATTTGTTTACATAAGATTCATGCATTCACCTACAAGTATAGAGGATGATAGGAAGATATTGAGGGATTACCATTTTTACAATAGCCTCTCTCTCTTTTTGGAGATTGGATTCCGTTTTGATTTTGTGGCCCCATCTAGGGTCATGTTGAAACTTGTAGTGTTGGCTAGTACAAAGTCAACAACTAGTTAATCTCTCTAACCATTCATTGTGGGATTGAATTGTCTACTTTGTTAGCTTTGAGTGGTCAGGTAAACCCTGGTCCCAACTCATCATGTCTCACTGATCGCTCAAACATTCTTGGGCATGCTAAATGAAATTGAGCCGGAGAGTCACTAAATGCCATAGGACAATGATCTTTGTTAGGACCTATTTCAAAGTTTCTGTGAGGTATGGATGCAATTTTAGGTGCTATAGGATTGTGTTTTTGATAGCTATAATAACCTCTCTCTCTTTTTGGAGTTTGGATTCCATTTTGATTTTGGGGCTCCATCTCGAGTGATGCTAAAACTTGTAGTGTTGGCTAGTACAAACTCACCACACTAATACATTTGGCATTGATTTGTGATGGCTATGTGTCACAATTACAATAAAAATGTGTCACCAGTATGACAGTAATAGATGTCATTATTTTTTAGTCACAAATTACGATGTCTATCCTATACCGGTGCAATTATGACATATATCCATCGCTATGCAACCACTTTATTATAACATCAACAGCATCACAATTCTTGTGTCTGACATTGCAATTGCGACGAAAACCCCAGAAATTGCAACGACAGTTGACCACTTTATTGTGACATCAACACCATCATAATTCTTGTGGTTGATGTCGCAATTGTGACGAAAACCCCAAAAATTGTGACAATAGTTGGCATCGTAGCTATAGCAACCCCGTCACAATTCTTGTGGTAGATGTCACAATTGCAACAGACACCCAAGAAATTGTGACGACAGATGGCATCATCACTATAGAAACCTCGTCGCAATTCTAGTGGTGGACGTCGCAATTGCAACGGATACAAAGTAAAACAAAAAAAGAAAATTCCTCGGTTATATTCAGTTGTCAATACCTGCCCATATTGACCACCCCTGTCAATCAGTTGTCAATACAATTATTTTTCCATATAGGCAAGGATTGCTAGACTAGATTGAATTGAGGAAGAAGGCACTAAAAACACATTACAAGAAGAGTTGGAGTGCAAGATTGATAACATAAGACAAAAAGTGGAGTTATTTGTAGTCTTATCCAACTCACGAGTTAGAGCTATTACAATTAGATCCTTCTTCTTCCTCACACACTTTTCACTCATCTCATCATAGTTTTATCCCTTGGGATAGAATCCTCCATCATCATCCTTTGTATTACCACATGTTCATTCATTTGCATTTTTCAGAAGTCTTTAGATCTCAATAAATACTTTGCATCATAGATTATATGTTATCTCATCTTTAAAAGGTCTTAGAATTCATCTTGCACTTTGCAATTCCTATCACATCATCTTGCATACTACCCTTAGGTGCATCATCATTTCATGCCACCCACCACACATCAAAACAAAAATAAAATGAAGAAGAAAGACATGGATCTAAATCCTAGTATTGGTGTGAAAAGCACAAAACTCAGTCCATAGACCGTCCTAGTGATATCTGAGCCACCTCCCTAATAGATGAATGAATTGAGACCTATTGCATCAATCTTAGAGGTTTTCATGAACCAACTGAGAAACAAAATCCTTATCAATGTCATTATTTCCACTTGGCCCATGGGCAAGCATGTTACAGATGGATCAGCACTATTAAGCCACAAATAATCACTTCTTGTGATGAATAAGGCGATGATATCAAGAGCCCATTTGAGTGCACAAGGGGGAATGGGAAGCAAAAGATGCATGCAAGGAGTGATGGAAAGACTTACACCCTACATCGAACCAAAGATTAATAGGACATTATTTTCGACTAGTGTAGCCAAGGGGGGAGGAGGTGCGGTGGGGTATGGAGAGGATAGCAGACTCCTAGATACCATCAGCAACTAGATCAAATAAGAATGAGGCCTGGGAGGGATTAGTAAAGAAATTTGGGGGGATTAGTAGAAATAAAATTATACCACTTGTAAAGTTTAAACAAACCAACATATTAAGAAAAATAATTCTATGTAGGACATGCTCTATTAAGATGCATCTAGTTTAGAAGCTTATTGATAGTGTAGGAATATGTACTATGTTTACCTTCTCCCTATAGGTTGAGAACTCATTATAGAGGTCTAAGTAGTCCTTCTAGTTCTTGGGACATGTTGGATTGTAGCTATAACACTCATATTAACATCCTTAAATGGAGATAATTTTTCCTCAAAACAATCACTTGTTCCGAACACATCCGTACATGATTCATTTATTGTTCTTGGTAAGGTTCTTCTTACTTGAGTTTCTTGCTTGACTTTCACCTCAGGTTTAATCCTATTTATTCCTACATGTGCTTCATTTTCTCCATCAACAATTGGATGTCACTAAAGCTTTTGATTTTCTCCATATTACTTGAGTTTCTTGCTTGAGCCTTTGATATCACTAATATATCCCAACTCAATCTCCATAAAGAAAAAAATAACTTGGAAAGAAAAATTGAACAAAATATAAATGAGAAAATTGATTCTCTTTTGGACAAAGGTATGCTGCTATAATAGGAGTACAAGGCCACAAAGAACATAGAGTATAGTTCATCAAAATAGTGGACTTTGAAACTATAAAACAATGAAGAATAGCTCATCACTTTTACAACTCTAAAACAATGAAGAATCATTGATCATTATGGTAATAAGACATCAACATTACAACTCATAATAGAGAGAGTAAAATTATGACTATCAATGACAATATGCAAAAGATGTAGTGACCATGGAACCATCAACAAATAGTGGCATTGAACATTAACCTAAAATACACATGCAGTCATGTGCTATAGAAAAAATAATCTAACCATTGACACTAATGACATAGCAGAGATAATGTCTGAAAATAATGGTCATGGCAAGCAAGTAGGCATGTTGTTTTACAAAGACAAAGGGGTATGAGTATGTTGTGATAAACCCAAACCAAAGTTACTTGAGTCACAGTGATCAATCTAAGTATAAGTTTGAGAAATATGTTAAGGAAATACTATAGCAGTAAGCTTATGAAATAGAATGAAGTCATTGATGCATCAGTGATGATAACACTAGGGCAGCATGCTATTGTAGTGGTAACATACAGCTATAGGAGTTAATGCACTCATTGAGCAGTCCCAAATCAAAAGAAGTCATCAGAAATAAAAGAAACATTACTTTAATGAATATTATTGATATCTCATGAAAGGAAACTATGTTGTATAAAGCGACATGACAGTACAATGGAGGTGTTAGCATTGATTAATAATACCATTGGCAATTGCAAGAGATTATTGTTTGATGAACTATGTAAGTGCACTGCCTTGAATGACAGTCAACCATGTTTATAGTTAATATTGATGGTGATCAAAAAAGTCATATATTATGACAATGTCACCAAATATGCCATTAAAATAGAGATGGCATAAAACCCCAGGATTTACTCACTAAAGTATTGTGCTAAGAATAAATGAACATTTACAAAAATGATTAACTCATTAACTTATCATGCTAAAAAACAATGAGCCTTTATAGCACACAAATAAACAAATAGAAATCCCAAAGCATTTGTTCTAGATTTCTTCAAAATGGATATGTATGATGGTTTACTAAGTAATAGCATATAAATCAATTATGTATTGGGGTAGATAACGTCTTCCAAAAGAGAATCAACGATAAGAATCAAGTAAGGTATTGTTATTAAAAAGTGTAGGGATAGAAAGGGAGTGGTCCCCAAGAATAAGAAACTAGTGATTAAAGAAAACACAATATAGTTATCAATAATGATAAGAGTCTATAAGTCTCAAATAAGTGAGTTAAAATCCAATTCACAATGATAAAAATTTATACTTGACATGAAAGAACATGTCTATAAAACTGTTAGTTAGTCATAAATTTATTAGAGATGCATAATATAGAATACCCAAAATGGATTCACTCCAGATGCATTCTTCACAAAGTTAATAAGATCAAAAGAGAAAATGTTATCTCTTAATAATATGATATTTCCATTGACATTCGCTGTCTTCAAATTTCAAACTCAACATTTATCGTTTGTAGTGTCAGTTTATTTTCAGCATGAATAAGACATTGAGACTAAAATAAACTGAACTCAAGCAAGAATCAAGTCCAAAGGGATTGTGATGACCTGGAACAAAATACTCTTTACCGTATTCTAGAAAATAGTGTTCTAAAACAATTTAGGGTGCACCTCTAAGAGTAGGACCTAGATTCATATCTCTATTACTGAATTCAAGAGACCAATTAACAGTATTTGAAAACTTGATTAGCTATAAAAAGTTCTTGTTTGCTTGAGACACTTGAAAGATTTTCACCATTCTCCCCATAACCTCCAATTGCCTAAACAAGACCATCCAACACTACATAAGAAAATTCAGTGTGCCACATTCATTTATGTTAGTTTGCTCCATCCAGCACACAGTCCAGTACCAAGGGCTTATCAATCTGGCATTTCCTTATGCCAGAATGGAGTTAAAGCCTAAAGATATCTAAAATCCAATCATCTCACAACCTTAAAACTATCTCATCTAATCAAATTTAACGCCATAAAACATAACTATCTATCTAATTTTAGTTACATTCAATTTACCATAATACCCTGCAATAAATAAATTCCACACATAGGCTGATATGTAGTGAAAAAAGAGAAGTTGAGGGGGATAGAGAACTCCAATATTCAAGTCATTTACTACCCAATTAATTCGGATTATCTCCTACTTCAGATGATCATCACCTAATTCCTTTAGTCTGGGCCTCTCCTAACAAGGCTTTTGTCACCTCATAAAGATAAATTGGATCAAGCTATCAATTCGATTGATGCTTCTTATATGTGAAACCTAGCTTTTCATTCAATCAGCCTACAAATGAGGAAAACAGTATGCACCAAGACAATTATATTACAAAAATAAGGAGGAAGAAATCTGGCTAGAAGTCACTCTCTCTTTCATGTATGATTTGTTAACTCAGAACACCAACAAACATATCCCAATAACAAAAAGAAAAGGAAAGTAGAAATAGCTTCAATCCCTTGGGTGAGCCACACAGAGAATGTAAGCATGTGCACCTATAGAGCACATGCACCTACAATGAGGTTTCATTTATCCTCTGTTGGAAAATATGCACACATGAGTAAGGAAGGGTCTGGAAATCCTTTTTTCACTGATTGACCGCGAACATAGTTATAGAGATGGGCTTGTATTGTTCTCAGAGGTAACAGTGATCATGCATTTGATATAATCTCTGTGTGAATAAAAACCACAATACTTGCTAGATTCAACATCCTACCTTAGTTTTTTTTTTGTTGCACCATGTTGGGAGCTTAGGAATAGAGCACAATATTGCTAAATAAAATGCCTTGTGAATTTCTAGCCAAGCCAAACTAGAGCAGGCGGCCATAGAGGCTGTAGGTGCCCACATTTACACTTTCCCCACTAACTTTGTATCACACATTTTTCCGCGTCAAAAATTATATTTTTTTCATTGCAAAAAAT
Source organism: Cupressus sempervirens (assembly GCA_028749045.1). NCBI lineage: Eukaryota > Viridiplantae > Streptophyta > Pinopsida > Cupressales > Cupressaceae > Cupressus > Cupressus sempervirens. The sequence goes on along the minus strand of CM053786.1, from coordinate 708,540,495 downwards.
AGATTTTGACTTGGACGAGACAATTGAACCACCGCTTTGTTTTTTTCGATCTAAACAGCATAATTTTTGATGGAGGATCCCCTGGATCACCTATCAGCTAATAATTTGTAGAGTGGCAATATTAATCAAGTATCCTCTCATGCACTTGACAACTAAAGTTTAAAAATAGCTTAAGTTTAGCTTGTGGAAAATGAAATTTTTATTTAGTGGATATGGGCCTAAAAGAATTGCATTGGAGTTTGAAGAGCGTGGGATTAAAAAATTAGTACAACTGAAGAATAAAAATAGCTAAGTTGGGCTTGTGGAAAATGAAAATTTTATTTAGTGGATATGCTTGAAGAAATTAGAATGTCTTAAGCTTTGGTGGAAACAATTTCAGTGTGTTGTGTTTCTTCACTGACAAAAATAATCTAAGCTTGTTAAATTTCTTCAAAGATCATAATAAAATATTTTGAAGTAGGAACAATCAGTATACTATGTAGTGTAGGTAACATTGATGTGTCTAGAAGCCTTTTTTTTAGCATAAATAGATTTAACATAAACTATTAGTCTATTAATGAGGAATGTAGACCTACTTGGACTTGTTACAATCCTAAAAACTAGAACCAATTATTTTTTCCTTTACTCAAAAGGTTATAAAAACTACCATAACCAAAGTCTGTTGGGCAACATATATTCGAATTAATGAATTTTGGACATTGCTAATGCTACTTTAAAAAATATCATCAAAAACACAACTTTCATAATTAATCAAAGATGTTGATGAGTGACAATTGCCTTTGATTATTCGATAATGCTTTGTAGAGAAATATTCATTTTAATCCTTCTTTTACGGATAGAAATTCCATAGAAAAGCACATCTAGATATCTATCTCTTCTAGAAATAGATTTTGAAAATATATTAAAAATTTATTTCAAATATGCTAAGGAACAATTTCCATGCCACTGTTGTTTTCAAATTCTTGCCTAGACTAATAATCACAACATTAAGTACCCATTTCTCATTTAATCATGGATTGGGGTGATTCAAATTGGGGATAGTAGATCCAATGTTTAATTTCCACTACAACTGGGTTTCAAAGAAAATAATAATTGGTTGAAAAATGTGCCAATGAGCTATTAGGAAATGTGAATTTTACTAGTGCAGATTTAGGATAGACAGTCGGTATTGTTGGCATAACTTTGTCATATGATATAAAAATTAAGTGATTCAAATTTTTTTATAAACTAGATTTATGGGAGAATATGCCTTGGAACTAGATTTTAAAGATTCAACAATTTGATCATCCAAAAATTGATTGTCCTAGCTCTGTCACCACTCTCGCCCTGAGTTTCCTATATGACATCTACTCACTATTTTGACCAAATCTTTAAAATTAATTTATCTTTCAATGCAGCCTTCCAATTCAATTGTGTGCACCATCCCTAATTCTTGAGTGGCAACAACCCTATCCATATTAGAGACATCTTATAGAAAAGTCATTGAAACTAAAACCCAGACATTCCTCTAGCCCCCTAAACATCTCTAAGGAAGTTAACATCATTTAAAAAAATTTACTCTCTCCAGAAAAAGGAGAGCAAGGGACTACCCTGACATATGAGAACAAGGACCTCTAGGCACTTGACCTGTAGGAAAAAAAAACATAACCAAGATGAGGGTACTCCATCAAGGCCTTTTAGCAAAGGTGTTCAACACCACCAGTTAAAAGAAAAGATGAATGATGTTGGGGGAGGGCATATATTGTTGTAGTAATGTGAGGGGTGACTCAAACTAATTCAACCATCATTGATCCTAAGAGGCAATGGTGCACAAACCTCCCAAGAGCATGGGATCATCTTAAGAAACAACTCTATACATGATGCCAGGTCAAGAGATATGTCAACTTTCTAAGGAAATAACTTCTCAAGCTAAAAGTTTCATGTCTACCTCCAGGAACATCACATTGGTTATACTCCTTTTCCTTAGACATGCAGCTTTTCTTACTATAAATCATACAAAATGGGACTCCCATCATTGCCTTCTTTTTTGAGAGCTTTGGGCATTGATTGACACATCTTCCCTTCATTCATGACATTTCTTTTTCGACTTTTCGTGGATGAATTTTATTCTAGCATCTATAGCAGATTTGTGCTTGGCTTTTCTCTTGACTTCTAGGATCAACCAATCATCAACAAATAACCTGGGCAAGTGTGTTATCAATAGGTCTGGTGTTTGGTTGAAGTCAACTATCAACCTATTTTCAGCTTGATATGGTGTTATTTTTAGATTATCCATTTCTTTCTTAATGAACCCTTGCATGATAGTGGCACACAAGAAGGATAAGTACTACAATAACTATTTTCTTATTCATTTTTGGAGTCTATCGGGTCAAATTCTCTGCACATACAATTGCTTGGTCATCATTCAATTCTCTGTCAAACAGATTTTCTTCAATGTCACTATCCACATCCATTGTTTGTAGTTTGTACAGACAATTACACTAGATGTACAGATTGCCTAGTTGTAATATGCAACAACAATAAACAAGTTATTGTACAAGAAAAAAAACAATAAAGAAATTCAACAGGCAATGTAGTTTGACAGTGCACACTTGGAACACCGATGTAGAAACCATATCTGATCACTCAGGTGTTGAAACACTGATCCAATATATAGTCATAATGAGCAATAACCAAATATCAAAGAGAATATCTATGAAACTAATCTATTTCATTTTGATACTTCTCAAAAAAAAAAAACTTGGAAAATGGTATATATAACACCATGGAAAACATGAATTCACTTGTACCATTTCATCATAAAAGCATGTACTGCATGAGAATAAGTCATAACTGAGAGGTAGAAGCTAGTCATGCAACGGTGACAAATTGATTTTCAATTATTAGCTATGAGAAAAAATCCAAAAAGGCATGAATTGGAGAGAAAACTCAAAAGCTTGATAGAAAGAACTTAAAACAATAGATCATTTCAAATCTCAGTACAACCTCAACGATAAACACAATTCAAGAACAAAACTTATTTATTGACCAAAAGAATACCTTAGAGCTTCTCTTAGATTGAGATTCCTGTGTAGATTTACTATTATTTGAACCAGACATTGATGTCTAGGCATGGTTCAACATAACTTGAGTTTCTAAGCCTAACATTCTAACCTCTAAAAATGGAAGTTCAAATGTCGATCCCAAAAAATTAGTTGAATAATTGACCTACAATAAAGAAAGTGAGAAAAATTCATATACATATTCTATTAAATGTTTGAAGACATGAGATTTCGACATTCCATCAGGTGAAAATTGAAAGAGCTTCTAGCAGTAACTATGTAGACATTTTTCAATCTAACTAAATCAAATTAAAACAAAATTTATGTTAAAACACCATACAATTAGAAGTTACAGATTACACAACATTTTTGTAGTAATAGAATCTCGACAAAAATGTAAACCATATCTAATACAATGCAATTACATACCTGGGCCTTCCGAGACAACTAAGTAGTTGGTCATGACTAAAAATTTGAAGTACAAGATCAAAAAATTTTGGATAAAAAGGCTTCCCAGCTTCAAGCCATCCAATCTCATGTTCATTTTTTTCCAGGACTGAATCCCCAGGTTTCTCCTCCTGAAACTTGTCTAAGAATTGAACAAATGCCTCAAGTGTCAGATAGCCAACCTATTGGGGGAAACTAAAGCTTTTAGGGTGAAACCAATTATGTTTGTTGAAAAACATTTTAGCACTTCACAAATAGTAAGGACACAATTTCTACTCAATATAAATATTATAGAAAATACTATCATATGCTTACTAGGTTTTATTAGCAATAGGAAATCCTCATTTCTACTAAGCATGCCTGAGAGACAAACCTATATTAGACTAGTAATGATCTCTAGGATATCAATAGATCACTAAAAATTACTCACCTGAAGGTAGATGCTTGTCTCAAATTGGCTCTTTAGAGCATATTCAATAAAAATCGAAGCCAAGGAAGCGATTGTTACCTACAATGTTTCCAAATAGATAAGGATGGTATCGTAAGAAATTAGAGTTACGATAAAATAATAATTGTGCAGTTGTTTATGCAAGCTAAAAGGAAGTTAGATAAAGTAATTAGTTGTCTTAGAAAATCCTGGAGTGAAAACAAATAACTATATTATTTTGGATTTTTTTAAATTAGAATACTAACGATGTTTTTACCATACTTAGAAAAGGAAATTAAACTATAAAAATTGTAAAATTCTATAGCTTCTATATACAATTGGTATGAAAAGCTTACTCTATGGCTATGTTGTTTTCATGTAGTGAGTAAATTGTACTATAAATTTTAAGAACTTGTACACATGCATCAATTGTAAGTTGATTGTATGATAATGCAGGGTAGACACACAAAGATTTTCTCAAGTGTCATCACAAGTATATGTACTCTCATTGCCTTTCTATTGTTGCATGAGATCTAATGAAACATAGGGACTCATTGTTTCCCTAGTTAATTATGATAATCGTATCATTGGTGATAACACAGTCCTAAGACAGTGTTGAGATCTAAGGATGCAATAAAAAAGCTACAAGTTTAGAACCTCATGATAGTTCAAAGCATGAAGCCTTAGATGCATATGACAACAGTCTAAACATAGGACAAAATAGAGAAATATTTAGTATCTTATTGAGCTTCACTTTGTTTCGAGAATAGTTTAATATTCTCTACTAAACAAGGCCAACCATGTGAAGGTGGAAACTCATTTGGCCCCACCCGCCTCCCCTTAACATCACTCTACGTTCCTCGTTAACATCTAACATTCATTCATTCTTTCAACCATTAATAAAATGTAACATTCAATCAATATCACATGATAACATTCAATCAATATCACATGATAAAATTCATTAACACATTAGATTCGTTAACATGCAACATTCACCAATATTCTGCATTAACACATAATTCATGAACATTCATTAGCACATAATTAAATTCATTGAGACATAAAATTTAGTCATTATCAATTAAGGTATGTAGATGACAATTATTTCTTTTTTTTCTTTCTATTTCTTTTTTCTATGCAAGCTCTAAGCAGAGCATCAGTGTCATCATCAATTCCCCCCTCATCAGTTGTTTTGTTCTCTTTTCATGATGATCTCAAATTCCTATGCTATTGCAAAGGGGGGTCCTCTACAATAACAAATAAAAGAGTTAAATTAAAAATAATTTATTATAATTGTTACAAGTATTTAATTATTTTAAATAACATAACTATGGCGCTCTTTACCTAATCTGACCACATCATTTTGTCTGGACTCAATGTCAACATGCTCATGAACATCGACCCCTCGATCCTCTAAAATTGCTATATAAAATGTTACGTTAATCCAAACACCAATTACAATTACATATAAAAAATTTAATACCAAATGTATACCTCCACGACAGGGATGCACATCATGCGAACCTTCAGCATCCACAAATTGTGTAGAAGGATTGTCAGGTTGCATTCCAACATCCTGCACATTGTTATCATTGCATGCTTAAAATAGATATACTCACTTTATATTGGAATTTAACATTAAATAGACTAATTGGTAAAGTATTCAATTTGAAATAAATTTCTTTTAGCTTATTTACCTGTGGATCAGATGCATCATTATTAGAACCTTCCACACTGATTTCAGCTCATAGCCGTTCAACCATGGCTCTATAGCCTTGTTGGAAGCCAATTCTCTTATCCTCTTCTGTGAGGCATCTCTTGAACTTTGAGCCCTGCATTTTTGCGTGTATGGTGAATTTTACTTGCATTGTTTCATCAACCAATGGAGGGTAGTTAAAATATCAAAAGGAAATGGTAAATAGTTAGCAAGGTTTCCAACCCTTGTTAAACCTTATTTTGGTTATGTTGGAGTTGTTCTAAACTGTCTTTGGTGTTTGGGAGTCCTAGAAGATCCAATTGCACTCCTGGTTGGGTGTGTAGAATAAAGGTCAAGTGTTGCAATCTACCCTGTGACTAGTAACAACAAGTTTGCCTTAGACCTGATTTGTTTTGGGTTGTGTTGATGTTTGTTTAGCTTCCATTTATGTTAGAGGGTTGGACTTATCCAAAACACTTGGTGTCAAGGTTGGGTGTATGAGGCCTTGAATGGTACAAGGGAGAAGTAACTAGTATGCAACCTTATGTGATGAGTTGGGTCCATGAATTAAAGGAGCAATTGTAATAGCAGATTAGTTCCTTGTTTGAAGATGAATCAAGCCTTGAATGTTCTTGTGGAGAACAGAGGATTGGGGTGATGACTTGAATTGCTTAGTTGTTCCAAGGTGCTAAGAGTTTGTTGGTGCTTCCAAAGTGTGTTACTCTGCATCATATATTGGTGCGGAGGAACACTAAGATCCAATTTGAGGATCAGAAGCATAGACAAGCTAGTCTATCCTAGCATTTCCCATTACATTATATAAAAAATTTGATACAATTTTTCATTTACTAATACTTACAACTCTTTCTTGAAGTTTCGAAAAACCACCAGAGCCGAGCTTGTGTGTCTCATGCTTTTCTAGTCTTTCCTTTGTTGCCTTTGATGTGTCAAGCAATCTATGAAAAGTTTGAAATGTGTTAGATAGTATACATGTAGAGGTTAATTAGTACGTAATTAGATTCTCAATAGTATCACATACCTTGCTGTACTCTCCACTAGTGTAATATTATTTTTCTTGTCAGCTTTATACTTTCCATCCAAAATCAGAGCCTGCTACTCAGCCTCAGGAACATAGGGCGAACACTCGTACCTGGGGTTATCCCGTAAGTTTTTCTGTACTGGTCCCTAATATACTTCAAACATAAACTAGCTTTTTCAAGGAGCTTGTTTCTCTCAAATGCACGAGGTCCAAAGAGTTGGGTCATGCTCTCTATAAGATCATCCTTCAATGGTTTGTCTTGGTTATTCGACCTTTTAAGTAAAAAAAAAACATGTTAGACTCATAAATGAAGTGAAGCAACCTTTAATATAGTTCAAGAAATGGATGAAAAGGAAAACTATTCTAGCAATGATATGAAATCAAAATAGTGGTTTGGGGTTTTAGTTAGGATATGATGTTCCACCAAGTACGCAGGGTGGGCCCGAATATTCGCAAACACTCATCACCAAGTTTTCTCCAAAAAAACATCATTCCCTACAAAACAATCATGGGATCATTAGTCGATGAAGAGTGATCAAAAACTAAATTACTATTATATCACTATAGAATAATAATAACTTTAAAGTACCTGGAACTTTGGCTACTTTTAATGGAATGCCTTCATCGTCGTTGACGATCAACATGACATCCTTCACCGTTCCTATACTAGAAACATCCAAGAAATGATGTTGCAGATCCTATTGCAAAAATTTTCATAAGTTTCATAAGTCTTTGTCATGAAGTATAAAAGAACAAATGATAATTGATGTTAAAAATTTGTAAAAAAAAATTGTTTGTTGCTGCCATAAGAGAGAAAAAGAGGGATTTTTGTACCAGTAGATGGTGCAACAGTCGATGCCTATAAGTTGTGTGTTGTCAACTTAGCAGTCGAAAAGAGATTTGTGATTGTCCTGAATAGAGGTGGCATTTTCATGGGATTCAATTGATTTGAAGCTAAAGAATAAAATTGTTAGAGCATGCATAAATATAGAACGTGTGGACTAGCATGGACAAGATTGTTAGAGTGTAAAAAAAAAGGATTGTTCGAGCATGTATTGTCAATGATTATGATCATTCCTATATATATTCAATGGAAAACGCAAGTGGGGAATGGAACATGCGATCTACCTGAACCACCTACAGCATCCTCATCATGGGAACGGGGCTCGAAATCATGCAAAAAACTCGGTAAAGACAACACATCCATATTTTAATTAATTCCATAAAAGAGCATAACATAAAAACCATTATTGAACTCTTGTTATAATTAAAAATTTCATTAATACTTACTTTTAAGGTTTCAGAGGTGTGCAACAATTCAGATCCCCTATCTTTTATTTCCTGAGTAGTAGGCTTTATGGTTGCCAAACGTATAATTTCTCTGCCAATTTTCTTTAGTAACTTTTTAAGAAAATTGATTGGGTCATTAGTCTCAGCTAAATCAATATAGAAAGGGTCCTCCTCAGGGGGGGTTGCTGATCAGGGATTATAGGTTCCTTTCCCTCCCTCCGACCACTGGCCCTTTCTGAGAACAATAGTATTAGTATTATCAAAATTAATCCAAAACAATGAAGAAAACAAAATTAAAAAAATAACATTTTGCTTCTATCTAGTTTGCACAATTACAATGAGTTTTACCTGCTCATGTGTAGATGAGCCGAGAACATCGCCAACATCCCCTCTGGGTAGTTGCTTCATATTGTGCCCTTGTGTCAAAGATCAAGTATAAAAATGTCAGCCAAAAATTTATTAACTAAATGGTATGTTGGAGTCAATGATTAGAAGTTGGTTTAATAGTATGTCCCACCCCATGATATTAGCCTCATTTGTATCTATGCGGTTCAAATTGTAATCAATAAGAAGCTCTTCTCCTGCACGTATTGATTTTATCGCACAGATGAATACACGATTTCCCTCCAGCCTCAAATATGCAATTGGGTTGCTTTATAGTTGACCTAGGTCATGTACTATTTATAAAACCTGCAATATTCCCTATTTCTTTTGGCCTTCCATCAATGTATATAGCCACACTTTTACTTTGATTATTGTCTTATTGTTGTATGCCGAGAGGGCATACCTACACATGCTTTTTTTTTATTGAACAATATGCATCCAAATTTTGTAATCGTAACATGGTCCAACATACTCCATCAATTCAGAAACTTTGTTGTAAGACACCTTTATGCCGTCCATAGAAAATAGGCCCAAACCATGTAATGATGATGGTGCTATGCGATATATCCTCTCGTTAACACAAAAATCAGTGTTTATTGGAGGAAGTTCCTTGGGTACCCAATGTTTCTGTAGATGTTGGTACCTCAAGGGCACCTTGATGTCACCTTTCATCTCATCATCATAAGAACATGACCCCCCTTGAGCAAGGAAAATTTTCATGCATTTATTGAATTTCCTTCTAGTCCTTTGACCTCTAGTTAATCTCCCTATTCTAGATAAACTGCATGTCTCACTTTCCTCTTCTATTCCTATATTTCCCTCACTCAAGGAAGACACTTCTAACAAATACCTATTTGCTAGTACCTGCAAATGGGAGAGATCTTAGAAGACATCAATCTTACTATTGATAAGTGTATTAAATAGACTGTCTATAAGGAGTATTGACTTATACTTGTCGATCAATGAGACTGTGTGGGATGCTCCTGAAAGGGGTTCAGTTTCCTGCAAATGTAATTCAATTATCATGAGCATAATCACATCATAATCATAATCACATCCATCATAAGAATCACATAAAAATTAAAAACATTAGAAGGTACACAATATAACACTTAAATCAGGCTCACATTATAAGCCTACTAGGGAAGTAGGCCTAGTGAAGGGCTAAAACTGGGTTTTTGTATTAGCTAATGAGTTGAGGGCTTAGTCACCTTGGGGACATGCTATTTGAAGTTTTTTGATGTGTGTGGATGTGGAGGAAACACCTAGTTAAGGTGAATTCAAGTTTGGCGCCTATTGAGGCATTGTGAGCATTTGATAGTTTGTTGATTAGATTGCTTGGATGAATCCATTGGATGGATTGAGGGACATTCATGGGATTATTCCAAAGATGTAGAACCTAAGGTGGCATAAGGATTTGGTGTGCACTCTGATAGGTTATGGAGTTGGCTTGGATCAAGGAGAGGGATCTTATGAAGATGCTTAGTTGGTGTTGTGAGAACACTATGGAAGTCCCTCTTGTTATAAATGATTGCAAGTCCACCTAGGGTCTCTACATCACCTACAGAGGCAAAATTATGAACTAACAAATTGGGTAAGCATTTATATTATATTTTCCCTATGAATTTTATTCTAGGTACAACTCCCTTTTATAGATATTTAATGAATTCCCTTTTCTAAACTAAACACTTACAAATGCTTTTGACCTGAAAGAAAATAAGGCTCAATACATTCACGCATCAATATGTGTTTTAAATATTTTTATTTAATTAATTTAGATTAATAGTTAATTTAGATTAGCAATATTCTATTTGTAGTTGAAACTTGTAGCTTTTAAATAGATAATGAATAAACTATGTAACCATATATATAAGACAAATATATTTTTATCAAGAAATGAATATTAAATAGATTAAGGATTGATGACATACCTCTAAATTCCATCATCATCATCCTCATCCTCCTCCTCATCATCATCATCATCATCATCATCATCGTCATCCTCCTCGTCATCATCATCATTGTCATCATCATCATCATCCTCGCCATCATCATCATCGTTGTCATTGTCGTCATCATCAACATCATCATCATCAACATCAACATCATCTCCATCATCATCATCAATAGCAGCATCATCGTCATCATCTTCTTCTTCTTCTTCTTCTTCATGAAAATTTGTGTTAGGAACATCATCCAATAATTGTCGATCATGGTCACCATCTACATCATCTTTTACTTCTTCGGTATCTTCTTCTTCCATCGCATTATACTTTATTGGCCTTCCTCTTGGTTCATGTCTAACAACAAATGACCAACTCGGTTTATGTTGAACCTCTGAGTAAAATACCTGCTCACATTGGCTTGGAAGAACATAGGGCTCATCCCCAACTAGCTCAAACAACCTTGTATTAACCATTGTAAATCTATTATCATGTTAAATAATAGTTCTATCAGGATCATTTGGATTAAGTCATAGCTTGTACCATTTGACAACGAAGAGTACTAATTTGAAGGAACTAAAGTCACACTCAAGTATATCATCCAAAATGCCATAGTATCAATTTTCAGACTCTCAAGCATGTAAGTCATTTCTAGATGAAATATTAGTCACTTGAAAGACTGCAGTTATTACTGAATCACAAGTTTTCTTTGTGTCATCCAACACTTTGACGTGAAATTTTTGACCATTACAGAACATAGCCTTGTGGTGTTTAATTTGCAATAATATGTGAAACATGTCAAACTTTTTTTATCGTGAGTTGATAAACATACGGGTGATTAATAAATTTTTACATACTTGGAAATCTCTTGAACCACGTGCTAAATCTATTTCCCTTTGCGTAACATTGGAATCTCCATTAGGATGAACTTCTTTAACCAATGAAGATACACATTCCCATGTTAATGTGTGACTAAAATGTTGACATCGTTCAATCCATACCATCATCCAATCAAGATTGTTTGCAATATACAAATGTAGTGCATCCCACTCTCGAGCACTTGTACAAAAAAAAAAAAAAGACAAATTACAACTAATTTATTTTGAAGATTAAGAAATAATTTATTACAATAACATCTTATAATTTATTACCTCTCACTTTCCTCTATGTACCTTTCCCCATCAAGTACTCCCCTTCTAATTTTTTAAAAGGCTCGAGATCCCAAATGCGATCTACATGGATATTTGATGCAAACTTAGGAAGATATTTAGTAATGTACACCATAGTCTGGTATACCATATATCCCTGTACCATAGAACCCTCAGGATGTACTCTTTGTTGAACCAAAGCTTTCAAAGATTTCAAATGCCTCTCAACCATCCACATTGACTTAGTGTGTATAGGTCAACACAATTCAATCTCCTCAACTAGGTGTATGACGTAGTGTTCTTGTGCACTGAAAAAAGTTGGAGGTAGACACTTTTGCATGTCACATAGTAAATGAAGAATTCTTCTCTTCCAATAGTTTATATCTTCTTTATGGATTTCTTTAGATGACAACCACCTACATTAAGAGATTCAAGTCACAAAAAATATATAGATACGAGACTTTGCAAAATAATATACAATAGATTACATCGCAAGAAAAAAAATCGTGAATATAATAAATATATACAAAAAATTGAACAGATATTACTACTTACCTCATGTATTTTCCAAGAATTTATATCACTTGTTTGATGTTATTGTTGAAGTTCTCTGGGAGAGATAGAGGAAGCACATACTGCAGTAATTATAAACCAATCATTTCATTATTTTCTAAGATAACATAACGAACAGTAAACGTAGTTTATGAATATATTGTAAATATAGAAGAACATAACTTACCTTGATGAAAGTATGCCAATCATGTGTTTTGAGCCCTGGCCCAAATTCACTTTTTTTTGATATGAGATTGTTTATGTTTGCAGCAAATCCTGTGGGAAATCAAATTTTTCGTATGACTTCTTTTATGGCATCACTTTGCTACTCCGTTAATAACCAAGGAAGGGCACTTATATTAATCTGATCTCTGTTGCTATTTGAGTGAATGAAATTCTTCAATGCATGATTGGATTAGTGAATGTCATTACAAATTTTGACAATTTTTTCTTTGTTACGCCTTCCATCCAATATTTTCCACAATGTCTCTATTATATTCTTTCCAATATGCATAGTATCAAACAAATGCACAATTTGTAAGTTCTCATAGTAGGGAAACCTACTAAATTGTCTGGGATAGCTTTTTAGTCCCTTTGGAAGGTTGTTAGTACTACCTTGACAACCTTCACGATCATCAATTACACAATTAGTAAACAAAAATCACAATAGAAATATATAAATTACAAACATAAACAATTAGGTGGAATGGCATTACCTCGACAATTAATTCTATTATATTCCAACTTCCATAGGTGAGGTGTCATTCTTTGTGGCTTTGATGTAGTCTCTTCTTTTCCATTGAAAAGATGTTTTTTCATACTTCGATACTTATGATTCTTGTGGAGGAAGTGTCTACACTCATCAAACACTTGCTTTCATAAACTTTTTGAATGACGAGATTTCATCTTTGGACCACAAACTGGACATGCAAATTTACCCTTTGTTTGAAGACCTACAAGATAATGATATAATTGGATTATTAAATATGTTGATTTTTATAATTAGAATTATCGTGCGCATCTTGAATTCACTATAACATACCACAAAAATGTGTTAGCCCTAGGGCATCATGTATTGTCCATGCAAGTATTGCATGGAATTGAAATTGTCTTTGTCCTATTGGTCTAGAGACGTCATACATAGTGACACCATTCCATAACTCCACCAACTCATTGATAAGAGGCTCAATATATACATTCATATCTTTTACTTGATATTTACCTACTTGAATGAACAGTAACAGTACATAATTATTATGACCATTTTACTGCAAGATTTGTAAGTACATGTAAATTAATAACTATCAAATGATAAGATACCTGGAACAATCATTGCCAACATAATGTGCTCCCTCTTTATTGACATCCACGGAGGAATGTTATTGTTGATAAAAAAAATAGGCCACGCTGAGTAAACAGATCTCATCTCTCCAAATGGATTGACACCGTCTGCTACCAATGAAAGCTTGAGATTACGAGGTTCTTCTTTGAAGTGTTGCCACTTTTCCTCTATGTGCATAAATGCCAAACCATCCATAGGGATTCGGATAATGTCATCTCGACTTCTATTACGTGCATGATAATCCATAAATTGAGCCAAGCTACTACACTTGAATAATTGTCGCATCCGTGGAATAACGAGGATGTGACAAAGAACCTTTTGAGGCACCTTTTTGTTAGTCAATCTATTTGATATCTACTCGTATGACATATAGGGCATTGTGTTGCAAATTCATGTTCTTTATAATATATAATATGATCATTGGGACAAGCATGTGTTGCTTCATACTCCATTCCAATATCTTTCATAACAGTAGATAATTCTTGATGTGAGCGAGGTAGAATATTTGATGGTGGTAACAGAAACTTGCCTATCAATCTACAAAAAAAATATATAAGTTGTTAATATAAATAATATTAGTGGTACATTATTCACCCTTTGTTAACTATAAGGACATATATGACATACCTTAACATACATGACATTGTTATGTTGGATAAACCATTCATAACCTTCAAGTTCAACAACAACAATACAACAAAGAGAAGAGTTGTTTGGGAGTCTTTGTATAGGGGCTTGTATGCCTTCTCAAGTAGAGGTACATCAAGGCTATCATCATCATCATGATTAAATATGCTTGGACTAAATGTGCCATGGATCAATGTATTTATACCATCATCTTCAATTGTTTTTTTTGGCGCATGATCGTCATCTTCCATGGGATCATTATCTTCACCTTGGATATTCGCACCTCCATGTTCCTCCACTTCGATAACCATATTCTTCGGATTGTTGTGGTTCATATCATGTACTTCCATGGGGAGATCAACCTATATAAAATTTATTAACATAAATAAACCATGATAAACAACTCATCCTCAAGTGATTTCATATGTATATAAATTGTTAAAATGATATAATGAACAACTTACCAGTGGATGATAGTCATGCCCCCCTTCAATGTGACCATTCTCCCTACAATGTCTCTTAACTATTTTGATTAGCAGTCTTCTATGATTTAAGCCCTTACAAATTTTGCAAGGACAATAACTTTTTCCATCACCTTTTCTTTTCAAGTCAGACCACAATCTAGTGATTGTCTCCCTATTTTGTTCTTCACTTATATTATCTAACATGATTGTTCTTTGTAGGAAGCAAAAATCAGGCTATGAAAACTTCAGTCTACAACTTTCACAAACTAAGAAAAAGTTTCAAACGTACACAAATCTTCTTAGACCTAGTTAAATAATTTAATATTTTTAAAATACTTTCTTTGACTTTATTCCTAAGACATTTAACCCAATCAACTTTTATAACATTCAGTCAATTGCTCTAGGCAAATTTGTGGATAAGATTATTTGTAAAACATTGACCAACTACCTAAAGGTCTTATTTCAAGAGACCTTACAACATTAAGCCACTAAAAGCAATTTCAAAACATATAAGCTAAAAGTATAGTTAAAATATACATTAGATTAAAAAATATACAATTTTCATAGCCGAGCGCGTAGCTATAACTCATGCAACAGCCTTCTTGCTTAGCTGTAGAAGCTCTCTAGCAATCAAATTATACAAGCTACAAGGCCTAACAACAATTTCAAAACATATAAGCGATAATGCAAGACATATTACATGACATGGCAAAAGGAACTAAATTTACAAGCTTTAGCAAGACATATTAAATGACATCATAGTGCTAGAGAGATCACAATTATATGAGTCAAACATAGTCATGAAAAAGCACATAAATTAGTTATTATATGCAATTAAAAGATATATAGTTAGATAGGGACATCCATAGGCCATATTGACCCTTGACAAAATATTTTCTTGACACATCTTAAGTTGCTCTATCTTATGTATTATCTTTATAGACTTATACCAGAACCAACTATACCTAGGACACAATCAACATGGCAAACTAATATCAACCATTTTGTAAGACTAATTAATTCCAATGTTGATTCAAAAATTATGTGTTGTATTAGACCTTCATTACCCATTCACACTTGGACCATAAATCTCTCCCTTCCCAAATAATATTGGTACAAATTGCCTCATTCCCCTTGATTGTTAATGTTTTGCCCAGAAGTAAGGATAAACAACAACAAAGAACACAAAAAAGGTACAAAAGGTACAAGACATTTATTCTAGGAGAAAAATTCAGTTTGAAGGGAAAGACCCAACTGCACTAGGAAAATATATCTTTTATTGATATACAAATGTTCAAGTACAATGCTTTCAACTTGATACATTATCTCAACACACAAAGCAATCACATATATATAAGTGAGAGACTCTTCATATCACAACCAATGTTCTCTTCAATTTCCAAATACAAGTCTCTTCATATTTCCAAATGCATGACACATGTCACTTCATATAATATTATCTCAAATATCCAACTATAAATAGAATCCATAGGTATTATCTCAATTTCAATACATAGAGAAAAATCAGAGATAAAGATTTCTATCACAGCTAAAATCTTTAACATTGCTGATGTCGGAGTTCATTGCAAGAAAAAACAAGTGTGTGATATAGTGTTTTTAAGGTCAGGTGCATTAATAAGTACAAAAAAATAACATAAAAAAGCCAAGAGATTGCAATAAATTGGGAGGAAGAAGAAACCAATGAATGTGTACAACTTTATTTGTGAACATTTACAATAGGTTGCTAGGAGTAACTTAAACCTCACCATTCGTCTCTATTGGGATTATGCAAATGCCTATTAATTTCAACAATACCTCTTAGTTTCCACTTGCAATAATATTCTTCCTTATGGAGAAATTTGGTTTCTTCTAAATCAATGTGGTATTTTGTATTGAAACAATGCTTAAAAGTGCATATTAGTTTATGTATTCATGTGTAATGTCAACATTATGTTCTTTATTCTTGAGAGCAATCAAGTGGATAGTTTCTCCAATATTAAGGGAACCATATGAACAATCAATTCTATAGACAACTAAATTGAAAATTCACAAGTGGTTCTCTCTAGACTCTAATCCTGCATATCAAAGATCACATTCCTAATCATCTAGTGAATTAGGCATTATATTGATGCTTTTTCTTAGTCCAATTATCTAAACCCTACATTGTGACTGTCAGGGATAAGTTATTGTTATTATATAATCTTGTGATGGTGTCTGTTAAATCACAGAAAAAATTGAAAGACTTATAATACATTGACTATTTCTATTGTATCTGCAGGAATCTAATTCTCATTTGCAATTAGAGATTACCTCTAATGAGGCAAACCATCAAGGTTTTAAAATGATGGCTGACCTTGTTGATAAAAAAAAACCTGCTATTACACCTCCATTTGTTATTCCCATGCGACCATCTCTTATAGATACCCCAATCGAACATTTTCAAGAATATTCCCATGGGATTCCAACAATTAAATAGTTTGTACCTCAAACCCTTAATAGTATAGAATCTAATATTCAAGGTTCTCCAATTCAAGAAGAAGGTGAAGTTCTTGAATCAGAATTGGATCCTGATACAAGAAGGCAACTTTTGATACTGAAACATGGCAAAGATATTGGGAAACACAATTCAGTTGATCCTCCTATACCTATTAGACCATTGCAAATTTTAGTACCTCCAAATCAAGTGCCTGGTGGATGGCTTGGAGTAGAAGAAGAGATGAGTCCCAGGAAACTTATGAGGCCAACTCAAGGACTAATTGTTTAGTTTGATTCTCTTTCTTTAGAAAAACAAATTCAATAGCCTTCTTTCAATCATGGTGTGGAGAATTCTCCTGCAATTGATAGGTGTCTAGGCGAGGCTAAAAGGCAAATTTCTAAGGAGGTGGGCATTTTAATTGTTGCTACATTCATGTATTGACAAGTATGTATTTGCAATTTATCTGAAAGTGAATTTGTTTATAAGGGACTTGCTTATTAAAATTTCCTTTCCAGTAGGGAATTTTTGGAGATGACAGAGTAAAAAGTAATCATATGGTTCTAGATTCATTTTCCCATTCAGATATTTATTTATTAGGAAAGATTTTAATATTTTCCCAAATATAGAAAAATTCTTCTTCTAATAACTATCATTTTGATTGCTATTATTTAGTAACTTTATTCTTTACATTTATATTTTTATTCCCATGTATCCATGCATGTATATTGGATGTGAAGCATGTGGCTAATTTTGACATCCTCTAATAACTTGGCTCAACCTTTAAATTAATAATTTTGAGAGCTTGGTAACATAACTGCTCTTAAGAAGAAAAATATCTATGTTGATCAAGTAGTGCAGGAATATGCACGCCCTCTTTACTAGAGATCTCTGGTTTGAGTCTGGATTGGGTTAAGGTTGTACAACATGGTGAACAATAGATAAATGAAATATCCCTTTGTGGACTCCTGCAGAGGGGGTCTCTCCCCCAAATTGGTGTTTCACGAGGCAGTAACCATAAAAAGCTACACAAAATCAACTGGTGCCAAGCTTGACATAAATTAGGTGTCAGAAATAGAAAAAATGTAAGATGAAATGTGAAGCAAAAATTCAATGGAATTGCAACTTTTGCAAAATTTATCTATTATTTTTAGAGAGAGATTTGACAAGCTTAAGTTAATGTATATGCAATTATAATGCAAATTCTAGTTTTGACTTGTATATGGAAATGATGGTGGATTTTTTAAACTAAAGGTCTTATTTTGATTAAGCTAATCAGAAGATGAAGAATCTTCCATGAACAAAGTGCCAACTAATAGCAATCTAGGAGGAGGTAACATACTCAATGCTTCGAATGTTGTGGGAGTTTTACAAGAAATTGCAATGAAATGTGGAACAAAGGTATTTAGCTGGTATTTGTCACACTATCATTTTCTTTGTATCATGATTGTCTTTGTATCTTGTCAACTGCTAGATTTCTGATTAGCTATTTCTCAAGTGGAATTTAATTCTCTTTTGGATAAGACAATGGAGCTCCAATTTACTGTGGAGGTTAGTTTGCTAGGTTGCTAGCCTTTATAGAAGGAAAATAGTGCATAATAAATGAATTGGTTCTAATTACATCCCCATGGAAGTTATATTAAGTTTAATTTAAAGATAATGTGTTCAATACTACAAATTGATTAAATTATTGCTGACATTATTTATATTTGTTGTAAAAATTCTTATTGAGTTCAGGTCTAGTTTAGTGGAGAAAAAGTAGGAGCTGGTATATGTAGAACAAAGAAGGAAGTGCAACACCGAGCATCTAAGGAGGCTCTTAGATACATGGCAAGTAGCAAAGTTTCAAAGCATCTGAAGAAAGAAGCACACACTAAACATCTGGAGATGCAAGTCAATGTAGTTTGGAAATTCTGGAAATCTTTTCTCTATATATTTACAATATTCATAGCATGTGTTGAATGGTTCTTGTAAACTCAGTCCAAGCTTCTAAAGAATAAGGGATAGCCACATTATTTTATTTTAGATTTGGTAATTTAGCAAGCAGCTGTCAAAATTGCAAGGTGATTGTCTCCTATGATGTTGCTAAATTTATATACCTTATGTAATAATATTTCAAAAAAAATACTATTGTTATCTACAAGTAATCTATATCCTGATCAAGGATCAGTTTTTAGATCGAGTGCAATCTTACCTAATAATAAGGAATAGCCCCATATTTCATTTTAGATTAGGTAAATAAACAAGGATCTGTTGCAATTGTCAAGCTGCAGGCCTTAACATATTCTATTTTTTGGTTAAAAAATTCATACCTTATAACTTTTAAAATTTAAAATAGTATTCTTATCTAAAATGCAATCCATATCTTGATCATGTTTCAGTTTTCACATCTAGTTGAAGCTTTTCCAGGAAAAGGAATAGCCTTATTATCTCATTCTAGATTTGTTAAATAAATAAGGATAAAATAGTATTCTTGTCTAGAGAAGCAATTTATATTTTGATCATAGGTCAGTTTTCATATTTTTTTATGTAGGAGGTTACTCAAAGCTCTCAACTTGGCTACATAGACTTAAATTTAAATTTAGTTGTATATTATTCTTTAGTGGTAAGTTTCCTGGTATTGGTGCTTGAAGCCCTTTCACAAAGTGATATAGTTGTATTTATCAGGTTCGATCAGTGTCTTTCCAGCAAAATGTTATTTTCTCTCTTTATGGTCAATATTTGTGCTAGGGGTGCTATATTTGATTCTGAGCTAACCTGGTTCATGGAAAATTGAACAATCAAGTGAAAAGAAGCTTAGTAGAAGATGCAAAAATTGATTCCTAGCAAGTCTTAGATCATTTTGTAACTTTGGGGTAGAAGATTTATTCAATTCCTAGCTAACCTGGCCCATAGATAATTTATAGAGCAAAAATGCCATATCATTGCAGTACATCAATTCCATAGCATTTGCAAAGTAAATCTAATTAGTCTACAATCTAAGTTGTAGAATCTGAGATAGAAATGCATGATGCAGATCCATTTCTAAATGCTTGTAAGGAACTTGGAGCTTTAGAGGAATATATAGTTGAGAAAGTAATGCCATTAACTATATTAATTTAGATTGTTCCTACTACTAAACATACTTCTATGCTCTATCCCACTTTATCAGTTTTATGCACTGCTAATGTTAATACATGAAAAGAGATGCTACATATCTATATCTTATGTGACCTTCCCCTGTTGCTAAAGTACCTAAAAAATAGTTAAATAAACCTACAATCTTGCATGATATCCTCTGTTCTGCACTTGTTCTTTCATAGCCAAAGTGTGAAGAAGATACTGCAAACAAACAATGCTTAAAAGAAATTAAATTGAACAAAAATACCAAGCACAAAGTTGTTTGTTGACTATAAATCCAATGTCATTCACTGTTTTCTAGATGGCTCTCATTACTATTGTTGATTTACTCATAATTTTCTGCAATCCTTCTTATAACAAAAAAAAATGATTTCACCAAATAGATAATGCATGTTAGAGTGTAATAAAACATTTGATAGACTGACCAATTGTCTCTAGTTTCAAGCATAAAATTTACATAGAGCAAGCATAGAATTTAGAAAGCATGCACATTATAGTAGTGGTTGGAATGTTCTAAGATTAGTCTGTTATGTTATAAGATGGATATAAGCAGCACAATGCGATCAAGTATCATTTGCTGAAACCCAGCCTTCATAAATCTCTCTCAACTCTTTCCCATAACAAAATCCTCTCATGACTTTCAATGTCGTGGTCTCCTCTTTCACATTGGTGAAGGAAATCCTCAAAAGGGGTGATCAAAAATTTGCCAAAAGAATCGCTCTATTTGTGATCTGATATCTTGCATATTTGACCACTCTAATATTCATTTAGACCCGTAGAATGTAAATCTCAACTCTTTCTATTTCCTCATTGGCACTACAAAAGAAAATCTATTGCACAATTTTAAAACATAATCCCTCTCGTAGGTTCTAAATAGATAGTTCCCAATGAATCTATCATCCAAAAAAAAAGGTATGAAATAAGAAAGGAAAATTAGGAAACCCCTACACACAATGTAAATAGTGGTGGACACGAATATCACATAACATTCCAGTTTGGTCACATTTCTTGCATTCTTTAGCTACAATAATGTACAAGAACATATTCTAAGAAATAAGTACAAAATGAAAAAAAAGAAATGTAACCTTATCAAGAGCTTCATTCGTTGTTGTTTCAAGCAGTTATTTTTCATATGATATAATCAAGAAGTGGATAACCAAGGAAATTGTTAACAAATGGAAATTAATAAAGTTAAGTAGTATATTGCATCTATGATAAGGATGTCTTTGAACATTTGATTTGAAAATCACCTAATTCAACTTTTTAACAATCAGCAAAAATTTTGCACTTTATCCGGGTGAAGCTTTTGACATGGATTTAAATCAACTAAAAAAATATGTCAAATTCTCTTACAGACTTGAAGCAACCTTACAAGAGAAGTGTGGATACTCATAAAATAATACAAGACCTACGGAGTAAAACTGAGCAAACCCTACGGGGGGTTGGCCTGGGAGGCTTTCCACTCTGTCTGCTTCTTTAGCGGTTCCATTGCTCCCCTTCACCAGCAAAACCAAAGCCACCTTAGTCTGAAAATGGCCTCACCTCAAAACCAAAGCCACCTTGCCTCAAACTTGCCCTTACCTCCATCCATTAACATTGTGTCTGGTAGCGGAACGGGTTCATGTTGTATAACAAATGAGCAACATTTTAATTTTTTTTCTCTTATATCTCGTTAGCATCGCAATTGTGATGGCGTTGAGCTATAATTGAAAAAAAATCCAAAAACACATTACATTTGCCTGCCATCGCAAATTGACCCCTAATGTATTAGTGCCAACTAGTGAATCTCTCTAACTATTGTCGTGGGACCGAACTGTCTACTCTGTTAGCTTTGAGTGGCTAGGTAAACCCTAGTCCTAAGCTTGTTTCATCTCGTTGACTACTTGAATGTTCTCAAGCATACCGAACATAATTGACCATAAGAGTCACTAAATATTGTGTAACACTACCACTAAAGAAAACAAATAACTTGAAACAAAGAACAAGAACAAAGAATGAACAATGACACAATAATTTTTTTTCATTTAATTCAACTTATTACAAATACAAGTACAAGGATTGAGCCATTCTCAATCTAAAAATCTCAAAAGATAAGTAGACATCATCCAAATATGATTCCATTAAGATTCTAATACATATTGAGTTTAGCACAATAAGGAAGTACAATTTCAATCTTGAACACCTATGCCCAACATATGGACCCTACAAGTAATTATATGTTGATTCAAGAAGAACTTCAATAAACATCCTTAGCTACTTGAAAACTCGAAGCACCTGAAAAACACACATAAGGCAACATGACACAAAAGGGGGCTCAGTACACACTGAGTTGAAAAAACATAATCCACTTGCATACATGTTAAAATAAACATATACCTAACCATAATGAAAATATCTGATCCACTTATCATAGTGCAATTCTGAAATTAATATGCAAGAAGTAAACATTTACTTAACAATGCAAAATTAAACTCTCACTAAGAATAACCCGTAAATGAATCATATATATACTAAGGTGTCATCGTTATGGCACTAAGATTGTGTATCCATGTATGGTATGCTCATAGTCAACACATTACGGTTATCTCTATTATACTTGTCAATGATAGAATAGAGATATGCCTTGTTCTCTGTACTTAACCATATAGATTTAAGTCATAGGTAAGGCCAATTATCTTTTAATAAGTAATTAACCCACCCAATTCATTTTAAATTATCACTAAATTAATTAACTAAATAGGAAAAATCGATATTCAGCCACCTTGATATACGATCATTACAGATATCCTTAAAATACACATCAAACAGATATTCTAAAAATGCACAAGTAATGGATAACAAATCAGTTTACTCATGATAATTACAATCTTCATCTTTTGAAAATCTCATCTCTTACTGCCAAATTCAAAAGTAAACTTAGACTATTTTAACAACAGAAATAAATACATACAATATTATGTTCTCGTAAATATAACTAAAACCGATACATCAGTTCAATGATATTTACCAGTCATAGTACTATACTACATATTCTTGTTGCTATAATAAACTAAACTTATCTTTCGAAATGACCAAGATAATAAAACAATGCTCATATGATAATCTTTCTTTAATTGATACATTATCAAACATTTATCATAAATCTGCCTCATACACAAAATAACTTTCCATTTTGATTATGAATTGAAATACATCTTTACAATAAAAAAATTCTATTTCAAACATCTTATGTCAATATGACCCGTAAATTCTATTAAAGCACTTCATAATCAAAATTAAACATAATAGAAACTAGGTACAGCCAATGCTTAACACATGACCATTAACGAGGTTATTAAAAAGAAAGTGTCTATTTAAGTTTTACCTCTATTTGACAATAAGCCACCACTCAACTAAAAATACAACAGCATATAAAATCATAATATCTGAAACAATATAAAATGCAATACATAGAATTAGCATTGTAACTTCATCATGCCAACAACTAAAATAATTAGGATGTAATCTTCCCTATACTATAGGATGTAAACTAATTGTTCACACTATGACCACATTGACATTGAAACAATAGAATTTCCATGTCTTTGTTTATCAAATAATATCATATACTGTTGCGAACTATTTCTCAAAACATCAGTTAATAATAACTTAATTTCCATTAGATTATAATGGACAAATGATACTATCTCCATGTTATCACTATAATTATGAGTTTCACATTAAAATTTCTATAATGCTGCCTTTGAAAACTAACAGAAATCTTAACCATCCAACATCTAAATCATAATTAAATATTAAATCATAATTTCCTTATAAAAACAATTTCCATAAATATTTAAAAAGTGATTTATAATGTTTGCATAGAACTTCTACTTGTTTCCAATTTACCTCCTAACTGTTTGATAGATTTTCAAGACTGTTATTGGGAAATAACTTCTATCAAAACTTGTTGAATATCATCGATAGACAAGTAATTCAAATCACAATTTAATTCCCATGACAACAATCATTAACAACATTTCTAACATACAAATCATAAAGCTGACAAATGTTGTTACAGTCATTTTTATAACTTCAAGCCAACTGTTTGACCAAATGCCACCCTCAGTATAATGTATGTGTTTGATGGTTTACCTATGTTTTAAGTTCATACAATTTCACATACCAAACTAAAATTTTAAAATGCTGATGTTTAAAAAAAAACACTGTGGATCGGACTGAGTCTCATACTCATATGCAACTATAAAATTCAAAAGACAAACTCGGGTTTTTATACCCCAATTCTTTCCGCAAAATAGAGATACATCCACTCTAATATTCACAAAGCTGACTAAGTATGGCATTTGCAAAAACTTTCCAAATTAAACTTATACCTTAACTTCCTGCAAACCATATGACAAAATGCCTCGGCTTTTACTATACAGTTCTACAATGTTCAGTTTCAAACTAACAGTCGAAAACATGTTTTCAAACATAATACGACCCTATGGAAAACATGAATAGATTTATATACATATATACAAACTATTTGCCCAAAGTCAAGTCAACTAAAAACCCAACCTAAATCTTGCTAAAGTTCCAACAGAATAGTCATATCGAGAACACATGCAAACTGTTTCTATCAAAATGTTCATTAACAAAATGCACTGAAGTTTCAAACACATAGAGCACGACTGACAAAAAACCAAAAATATCACTATAACACTTATTACCATAACCCATAATAAATACACTACAACATGGCTATGTTACCATAGCAATCTCACCATACCCACATCCAAATGTGGAAATATACAGAGTCCAACAAATTAATTGCTGACCCTGCATACTTCCACCCTTGGGTGTCGATATGCAAGACTCTAAACAAACCATTTTTAACCAATCTAGTTAACAATTTTTAAAGAAACACACACAACCGAGAGAGAGTAGGGTTTAAGAAAGGCCCCCTACCTCAAATCATAATAGATTCCAAAATGCTCGATGCAAAGCTTCTACAAATAACTCATTGCCAAAGCCCCAAAAAAAAAACACACTCCAAAACTGGACACACTGATATGCAAAAGAAGGATAATGATTGATAGGGAGATCCCAACTAAGCCCAGCTTCATAAACATGAATGCTCTGCTGACTAATTCCTCCATGTTGTTGTTTCTTAGCAACCATCAACCTAGATGCATAACAGAACAAAGCTGTGAGGCCAAATTTCTGGCCCATTTCAACAACAAAATCCCAAATCGCATACAGATAAGGTCGGCCAAACTTCAATGCCATAAAAACTCATAAATATGCATTGAATACAACTGCAACACCATCACTATACCGAGTACACATAATATATATTTTCCACCGCCATATATGGATTTTTAAAATAATAAACATAATACCTAATGCAAAACACTTGACACCCATCTAGGGTTACTTGCCAATAAGATGTAATTAAACCTACTTAGGGTGATGAGCAATAATCCAATCCCCTCTTAGTCACACAAATGTGGATATAATAACAGGTTTCAACACATTCAACATAAAGCATACAAATTTAAAGCTTTCTTTCCAATATAATTAAAACAAAAAATATTGTTTACGTCCAGTCTGAAACACAACAAACATGACCAATACCCAAACAACATGAAATTATAGTTTTCAAATCATAACATTATAAATAATCTTCAAAACTAAACAATAGTTTTGAACAGAAAATACGTTCATCATAAGTCTCAAATTCCAAAAGATACAAAAATATAACTAAGTACCACAGTGAAATACAAAATATCAATTGAAATGATCACCAAACTGTAAAGTCTAAAAATACTGAAGAACATAAGTACTGGTCAGGCATGACATATTGTGTGTCTATACTTGGAAGAATGAAAAAGATACAATAAGTTGAACACTTAAAGGAAAGTTTAATGAAGCAAAAAGTATTGTACAAACATGAAATAACTTAATCCAAGGTAAAACTTCAACGTTCAATTCATTATCTCAAACTTGCTTTGCAAAATATAAAAATTGTTAAAGGAAATGTAAGAAAATGTTTGTATTCAAATTCAAGAATGAACTCTTCCAACATCCAACTAGTAGATTTGTCTTCTTCTAGGTCTTATAGGACCTCCTAAGGCACACATTCAATTAAACTAACCATCTTTCCTTCCTTCCATGCCATAACAAAAAGTTGCACAAAATGTTGTGGAGCAACTTTTAAAAGTTGTTGACCACATTACATTTTTTGCATTTTTGACTTCTAGACCCTTGAAACCTTTTTGAATGGAACCAAATAGGTTCAATAAAGGTTTTTGGACATAATGTGTCCCCTTGGTAACCAATATGCCTCTTTTTATCCCCTAGACCCATTTGAGCAACTTCTTGACAACTTGGGAACTTTTGACATTTCAAATCCTTATCAACCAACATTACATATTATGAGTTCCAAACACTTGAACAAGATGAAAAATCACTATTTAGGACCTAGTTGGGTCATATCCCACCTACCAATGACTTGTATGGACTTTGACCCACTTTGACCACTTAGTGTCCCCCCTAGTGTTTATTAGCTTGCACATACCTAAAAAGGGCTTAGTCAAACCAACTTGATCTAAGTATACCAATACACCACCCTGACTTGGATAGAGTGATAACAAGTCTCAAAGCAACAACAACACAAATAAAGTCAAAAAAAAGGGTTGTTAGGTGCCCCACACTAGGATAGTGATAGATAAAAGATATCCAAGAAAAAATGCAACAACTATAGCTATATGAATCATAAGAAGATCATATATAATATGTTTCGATGAATGAAGCTCTCTAAGAGATGGATAAGAAAGCAATATTGATATCAAATTCCATGAATAAATTAAAAACTTCATTTCAAGTCTTCTCGTGTTCTAAATATAAATCATATATAAACTCTTGACATGCTTATGATGACACTAATATTCAAGCTTATACATTTACATAATGCAGCCAACTCAAGAGTCAAGCTTCAATGTAAATTTTATAATAGTAATAAGAATTCAAGTTTTACTATTCTCATCCCAAAAAAACTCCAAATAAGTTACTCATAATCAAAAGTACTCATAACTTGTACAATTTAAATATAAATTAATATCATAGCCTTATTCACATGTCAAAAGATACTATCAAAGCTTATTATAATGATTCCTACCCTTATTTTGGATGGATATTACATTAAAATGAAATACTTAAAACGTAACGAAGAAAAACAAGATATATATTATGATAACCAATAATGGTATACATGAATAAACTAACGCATCAAAGTTGTAAGTCTAATAATGGCATGCATCAAATTTATGTCATACATCAAATATAAAATGTCATAAATACATCAAATATATGTTGAATATGTCCACTAACATAAAATCCAAGATATATGTCCACTAATGCCTATATATGTGTCTATCCCTATATCTTCTCCTTCCCATGAGGGGAAGAAAAAAAAAACCTAGAGGTCTTTGGTTGTTGCGTAGAGGGAGATGATGGGGATGATGGGGTATTCCTCACATGCTCGCTTGTCCTCTTGTTTAGGCTCCTCTCTAACTAGAGTTGATACAAACAAAGTATATATGAATCAATAATTATTATACATTAAAATCAAATATATGTACACACAAAATTAATTATTTTCTTACTACCATCAAATAGTCACTTGTACATCCACCTCAAAGACTCGTGGACGATTAGGAGTAACAAGGTCGTACAACAATTCAATCAATATAATCACTCAATCATACTTATGAATACCATTTAAAATTTCAATACTAACTATTATAAATAACAACTAAATCTATGTTTACTCTTTCATACCTTGGTCAATGGCTCTAAACTAGCCATTGCGATTACAACTCCATGATCGATGGACTAGCAAAGATGAGGAGTCTAAGATGTCAACTATTACAAATTTGTTAACCTCATAATGGTTTTTGACACTTGAGTGCCAACACACTTAATCGCATTCCACATTGGAACTGAGTACACCATGCATGCTGAGTAACCTTCATGTGCCGAGTAGTTTTCAGATATCGAGTGAAGATCAGATACCGAGTGAAGATCAGATACCGAGTGAAGATCAGGTGCCGAGTGTTAAACAAGTGCCGAGTAACATAAGGTGCTGAGTGATACAGTTTTGTTTAAGTGCCGAGCTATCCAGGAAATAGCATGTGTCAAGTATTAGCAATACTTCAGGAGCCGAGTAACTCAGTATATTAGCATAAGAATTTTTTATTGCACAAACTATGATGCAACTAGTTTTTGCAGCCGACATAAGGTAAATCTCAAAGGATTTAATAATGAGATCAAATCTTTTATTTTACCTATGCAAACTACATGCAGCCAATAAAAAAATGATGAAGGCATGCAACCAATAGAATAAATGCAAATAATGAACGAAAAATGGAGATTGAATATGGATCGTAGATCCATACCTAACCCAAAAGCCTCAAATGCCTTTATAAGGAAGATGAAATTTCATTGTAAATACATGAGTGGATATACAAGGGTGCACAAGGAAATCTATTTTCAGAAGCAAGGGTTATCAGATCACAAAGGATCAAGATCAGAGAAGACAAAAAAGGAGCCTGCATTCAGCAATCAAGGATTGTAATCTATCAGGTTCATTATACCTAATACTTTCTAACAGTTGTATTAGAATGAAAATCCTATGGTGATATGTTAGCTTAATAGCTATTTCATCAGATCCTTTATTTAGGTGATTAAATCCCTTAATAGGGTGACACTTCATGTTAAGTGTTTGAAATCCTCTAACCAGGTCACTATTGACATAGTGTAAAGCCTTTAACAGGGTAGGCCTTTAATAGGGCAGACCATCAGAAGTGGTTGAACAATATTGCTGCAGTAATTTTTGTGGGTATCATCCCCACCCCAGTTTTACCTTCTTATTCCTAGAGGGTTTTTGGGTTACCAAATTCCAGTGTTATGAGTTGTCGATGCATGTGTTAAATTTCATGTTTACTTGATGTATTTACATGCATGCAATTTACTTTCAGTTAAAAGTTTTATTGGCTAAAATATGATACTTATGATTCACCCCCCCCCCCCCCCCTCTCATAAGTACTCTTTCCATATTTGAATATTCCAACAATTGGTATCAGAGCAAATCCAGGTTCTCACAAGGAAAAGCCTAACAACTTGGAGGAAAAGATCTAAAGATGGAAGCTTTCAAACTTGGAAAGATCATTGAAAATCAGGTAATAGATGTGCAACTTGCTCTGTATAGCTTAGAGGAATTCAGAAACAAGTTGAGAAACTCATTAAAAAAAAGGAAGGATCTAGCCATAGCTGAAAATGATATACACTATGAGGAGATTGATACCACCAACATATTTTCCAATGGAGATACAAAAGATTTTGATGCAGCAATAGCAGAACTGATGGAGAAAAACAAAATTCAAGTAGAGGAGATAAGATCTCTCAAGATGGAACATGAGTCACAAGCCATAATGATATGTGAAATCATTGAAAAAAAGAAAAGAGCAGTTGATGATAAGGTCATGATGGAAAATGATAAAAGAAATCTTGTAAACAGACTTGAAGAAAAATGTACTAAATTGACAAGGATCTCAAACATGCAGATGGATACACTTGCTCAAATGATGAACCTTCATCATGAACTCAATGTGAAAGATATTGAGATCTCTACTTTGAAGATGCAAAATGAACAAATGCAGAATGAATTGAACAGAGAAAAAGAGGTAACAGAGAATCTCAACAAATCAAGTGAAGCCATCAAGTATTTTGAACAGTTGCTGAAATCCCCAATATCTGCCCATGATACATCAGGACTAGGATACAATAGCACTAAAGTTGGGGAATCATCAAAAAGTGCTGAACAAAGAAGTGATAAAGGTAAGAATGCAAAACCCACTTGTCATTACTATAATAAGAAGGGACATAAAGCTAATGTGTGCAGGGGTAGAAGATTCAATCAATCAAACATACCCAAAAGTTTCTGTCACAAGTGTAACATGCAAGGACATATGACACAAAATTGCAGATCCAATGTCACAAGGACTCAGATATTTGATGGACATTGTTATAACTACAAAAAATATGGACATAGGGCATTTGAATGCAGATCAAAACCTATGTGGACATCAAATCAACCAGCAAAAATAGAAGGGAATGAAAGTCATTTTCATTGGGATTACAAAACCAGGTATAGTTGTCATTATTGCCAAGAATATGGACATATACCATAGAACTGCATAAGAACACATTTCAAAGGAAACTACAAAAGATGGTTGAATCAAACTACATGTTTCAGTTGTTTGAAAATTGGTCATATTAGCAGAAACTGTCCTACAAGATCAAAGGCACCCAAGACTGAAGAAAACAAAGGAAAAAAAAAGATTGATGTTGAAAAGATAAGGGGGCAAATGAATAAGACTTGGAAAAAGAAAGATGATTGCAACACATCAAGTGGAGGGATCACTTCACCCAATGGGTCAAGTGATCACACTTCATCAAACTAAGCATGAGAAGTACACAAGACTGATATATAAAGCTATATCATACATCAATCCCAAGACAAAGAAGATAAGCAAAGTATAGACCTACATGAAACAAGATGTCAAGACAAAAAATAATAATAATAAATGTTGTTGCCAAGCTGACTTTGGATACCGAGTTAAACTCCAACAGATGTCGAGCTCCCAACAGCGACCGAGCTGATAGCTGATGCCGAGTTGGTTAACTCCAATGGAAGCTGAGTAAAATGGAAATAGTGGAAGCCGAGTTGGCAGTTGAGCATTTAATGCGATGGAATTAGGGTATATTATCACGATTTCAATCAGTTTTACTCATCGCAATCAAGAAGCAAAGGAGAAGAAAGAGAGCTGAGCGACTTCATAGCAAGAATCCAGCGTTTCAAGTAGATTGCAACCTCATTCAAAAAAATTTCATCGATCTTAAGGTATTTTCATTTGTGTCGAGCTACATAGTTTCATATCCTTTTGTTGTAAAAACTCTAGTTTTCATAAATGGCGTCAAGTTCAAAGAAAATCGAGGAAAAATAGTCTTTTGAAGTCCAGTTAGTTTCAAATGAGGTCAAGCAACCTGATTTTCGTCCTATTCTCGAAGTTGCCTACAAAAATGACCCAGCCAGAGCTCTCTCCCATATTCCCCCAAAAGTTGTAATGGTTCAAGACGTGCGAAAATGTTACAATTGCAAGATAGGAGCTCTAGGAGACATGAAAATTAGACAAGAATATGATAAATTGTGTATAGATGGAGTCTTGAAAGAAGAATTCAAAATCGTAGAAAGCAAGGGTTTGACCTGAGTTTTAAGTTTTCCCATCGTATTCAAAATAGAATGGGTTAGACTTGTACTGAGCAGAATTCATGGTGGAAATTTTTGGTTAGAAGATATTCCCATCAAATTGACAAAGGAAATTATACATAGAGTAACAAGGTACCCAACCCTAGATCGGTACAAAACCCTGAGAATTGAATCAAAGGAGGTTATTGAAAAGAATACTGGTGCACAATGGAACAAAAGAGGAATGACAATTCATACCATACAGGATCCTCTAGTTGAGTTTGCTGTTAGAGTCATTGCCCATAAATTCTATCAATCTAGTAGACTCAACAGTGTACCATGCATTGTAGTAGATGTAGGTTACAAATTGGTGAAAAAGGATCATACTTATGATCTTGCAGAACTGCAATTGCAACAGATCAATGAAAACCTAGCTGCCATAAGAAGAACAAAGGGCACTCAATGCAAATTTGGAGCAATCCTAGTTTGCATATTCTTTTATGTTCAGAATGAGTTTCCTTCTTTTGGAAAAGTAGCATGGAGGAAAGACAAAACCATCATTGCACAAATTAATGAATATATAGAACAAATGGGAGAAAATTTTGATACCTTGATGACAAGCTATTTTGAGGATTTCATGAAATCCATGAAGCAAAGATCAAGGATACCAACTTCCTTAGTAGAAAAACATACAAATGATATATGTTTCTTAGTTGACATTGATTTTACCTATATTCAAGAAATTATACCAAGGGTAAGATGGCTAAGGCCATTTGGATATGAAATTAATATTGATGAGGCATCAGCAGCAATAACTGCATTATTGGCAGAAGAAACAGATAAAAGTGCTCCACATTTTGGCACTTATGATGTGGTAAGATCAAAGATAAACATGGAATTAAAAACTGCTTCCACCTTGAAGAAGAAAGACAAATTAATAAAGAAGATTAAAAAGAAATTTGGTAAAGAAATTGAGGCTAGAGCCGAAGAAGAAGAAGATGATAGTGATGATGAAGATGAGAAGGAACAAGGGCCAATGGAATTAACACAAGGACTTGGAGAAGACAAGGAGGAAGGTGCAAAGGAAGAAGGAGCTAAGGAAGCACCAACTGAAGCTGAGCCAAAGAAAAGAAAGGCAACAGAACAACTTTCAACTAAGCCCAGATCAAAGAAAGTTGCCACGTCATCACTTCAAAAGCCAACTACACGAGCATCAACAAGGGCCTCCACTCAAAAGACCAAAGAGGAAGTTACCAAGAAGAAACAAGTCAAGGAAACACAGGAAGAGCTGAGGAAGAGAAGAAGGTATGTGGCTCAACCTGACACTGATGAAGAAGACCAATCTAAAAAGGTAAGCAATTCATCAGTTGATACCTTATGTAAAAATATTGGAAATGGTGACTTGGGTAATTTAAATAAAGTTGATTTTAGTAAATTTACAAAAGAAGAACAAAATAAGATAGAAGAAACAGTATATGGAATGATGGTGCAGTTCAAGTACACTCCACTTGAACTAGATGGACAATTGCCAATAGAACTATCAAAAATTGTAGAAGATAGATGGCATTTTTGCTTTAAAATGGAGAAGGAGATGAGAGAATCAACCCTAGCAAGTGTATTTCTGGATTTGACTAGGGAATAAGTAAGGAAGGCAGTCAAAAGGCATAATAATAGGTTTACACCTAAATATAAGGCATTCTTCATACTTCAAAACAGGATGGAAGAGATTGTTCAAAGAACAATGAAATCATGGAAGAACTTGTACAAAAGGATTGAAGACTTTCTTGAAGAAGAATACAAGGAAGAAGCTGCTATACCAATAGAGGAGAGGAGAAAAAGGAAAGAAGATGAAGAAAAGAAAAGAGAAGAAGAAAGGAAAGAAGAAGAACAAAAGAAAAGAGAAGAAGAGAAGAGGGAAGAAGAAAAGATAGATGGAAAGGAGGAACAGACACAAAAACAAGATACAATGGCAATAGCTGAGCAAGAGCAGCAACCAGATCAGAGTGTGCAAGACACACAATTGCCACCCCCTAGCCCTACTCAAGCATCCATCTCACCTGCAAACACTGTAACTATTACTAATGTTCTTGATACTTCTGGTCAGAATATCAATCCATTAACTACAGAAGATCTTAAAAGAATTCTTGACCAATCTACACAACAAGCAATATTGTATACAGATCCAGTATTGGTCAGTATAGATGAATTGCAAAAACTAGTAGAAAGTACAGTCAAAGATAAGGTGAATTCACAAGAACCACCTTCTATTACAACTACTAGTAGTCAATTCCAAGTACAAACAAGCATAATTGATGCTGCAAGACAAAACCAAAGTGTAGCTGTAGAAAAAGGAATAGAACAAATAGGACAGACTATTACATCTGATCCTATAGCACAAACACAAGATGCACTTCCACAAATTACAATAATTGATCATGGTAGACAGAAGGAGGAGGAAACAATAAAAACCCCTAAAGAACAAGAGGCAATACAAACATTAATAAATTTGCCTACCTCAGGAACTCCTTCACACCAGCCATTGCAAATATCAGTACCATCATCTAGTACTACCAAAGTTGCAAGGGTACTTCACTATGGAGACCCTGAATTAGATGAGGAGATAGTCATACTGAGCTATGACTCAAAATCAATAACCATTGATCAAATCAATGAGGTACAAGATGCACTGAATAGGAGGAAAAGACAAGAAATAATCAAGAAGGAGTATAAACATAAGAAACCACTATATGAGATTAAGGACATCTTTATGGATGCCTTCAGTTTGCAATCACCAGATGAGTCAAAGGATATCACAGAGAAATTAGCAAATATTGTTGACCAGGTGACAAATGAAGACCTAGAAACTAATGCAAAACTTATGGAATGGTCAGAAAGAAAATTTCAAGGGAAAGTGAATGAGAAAATATCAAGAAAAATTGCACTTTCACAAGTTGAATTGGAAAAACTTATTGACAAAGTGAAAAAGGTACTTGAGAATATATTCTCACTATACAAAAAGTTGTGTGATTTTTCTTACTTCACACAAGAAACAAGCCAAAAGATACTGAGCTTGGAAAGAAATTTAAACACTTCAAGTATGCAATTACCAAATGATCCAGCTCAAAGTGAGATGCATTTTTCTCAATCGCTTCACACTCACAAAGAAATAGTTGTATTAATAGTAGATGAGGCTAATATCAAGGCCAAATTAATACAACTCCAGTCCTCCATTACCCCACATTTAGAGATACTCCATAAAGAGCAAGTATATACCGAAACTGTTCTCAAGAAAGACCCAAATCTTTCTACATTAGATGGACTTATTCATCTTGCTGCCAAGACTACCATCCAACATAAGTCACTGGGAATTGCTTTGAACAATTGGGATGCAGCTCTCAAGATGATTATGGAGGTAAACAACACATTTTTGGCTAAATATGGTCTTAACCCTTAAACATTCTTTGACATAAGTGTCAAAAAGGGGGAGAGAATAGACATAATAAGGGGAGATACATATATTATTAGATAAATTAATAGGGGAGAGAAGATACAAAGGAGGAGCTTGATATATAGATAAGGCACAATCAACTCAAGGGGAGTTACAAATTTTTTGAGGTATATATTGTAAGATTGTAAGTTACAAATTTTGATCAAGTTTTCTTTAAAGTTTGTACATACCAATCAGATTAGTAAATGTACTTATAAGGTCAGTTAAGTTTTTTTGTCACTCATGTCAAAGGAGGAGATTGTTAACCTCATAATGGTTTTTGACACTTGAGTGCCAACACACTTAATCACATTCCACATTGGAACCGAGTACACCATGCATGTCAAGTAATCTTCATGTGCCGAGTAGTTTTCAGATACTGAGTGAAGATTAGATACCAAGTGAAGATTAGATATCGAGTGAAGATCAGATACCAAGTGAAAATTAGATACCGAGTGAAGATCAGATACCGAGTGAAGATCAGATACTGAGTGAAGATCAGGTGCTGAGCAACACAAGGTGTCGAGTGTTAAATAAGTGCTGAGTAACATAAGGTGTCGAGTGATACAGTTTTGTTTAAGTGCCAAGCTATCTAGGAAACAACATGTGCCAAGTATTAGCAATACTTCAGGAGCTAAGTAACTCAGTATATTAGCATAAGAGTTTGTGATTGCACAAACTATGATGCAAATAGTTTTTGCAGCCGACATAAGGTAAATCTCGACGGATTTAATGATGAGATCGAATCTTTTATTTTACTTATGCAAACTACATGCAGCCAATAAAAAAAATTATGAAGGCATGCAACCAATAGAATAAATGCAAATAATGAACAGAAAATGGAGATTGAATATGGATCGTAGATCCATACCTAACCCAAAAGCCTCAAATGTCTTTATAAGGAAGACGAAATTTCATTGTAAATATATGAGTGGATATACAACGGTGCACAAGGAAATATGTTTTCAGAAGCAAGGGTTATCAGATCACAAAGGATCAAGATCAGAGAAGGCAGAAAAGGAGCTTGCATTCAGCAATCAAGGATTGTAATCTATCAGGTTCATTATACCTAATACTTTCTAGCAGTTGTATTAGAATGAAAATCCTATCGTGATAGGTTAGCTTAATAGCTATTTCATCAGATCCTTTGTTTAGGTGATTAAACCCCTTAACAGGGTGACACTTCATGTTAAGTGTTTGAAATCCTCTAACCAGGTCACTATTGACACAGTGTAAAGCCTTTAATAGGGCAGACCATCAGAAGTGGTTGAACAATATTGCTGCAATAATTTTTGTGGGTATCATCCCCACCCCAGTTTTACCTTCTTATTCCTGGAGGGTTTCTGGGTTACCAAATTCCAGTGTTATGAGTTGTCGATGCATGTGTTAAATTTCATGCTTACTTGATGTATTTACATGCATGCAATTTACTTTCAGTTAAAAGTTTTATTGGCTAAAATATGATACTTATGATTCACACCCCCCCCCCCCCACATTAGTACTCTTTCCATATTTGAATATTCCAACACAAATCATATAATATAATTTACATGTTTTTTTAATAGAAGATAATACAATAAATTAAATTAAATTAACATGAAACAAATGTACCTCTATGAAGCTCATATCATGCCTAGGCTCAGAGTCCCTTGTGAATGTCGATGGTCGAATAGAGAACTAATGCACATGGATAAAAAAAATTGTCAATATTTCTTATGATTACTTAATAAATATATGTATTAATTTAAATGATTAATTTGATACATACCTATCAACTCATCGACGAAATGCAAAATGGGGTCAAGGAATCTATACTAGGGTCATCAACACTCATACCTTAAATTTTGAACATTGTCGAGACATGTTGATTAATTAGTCATTCACTATACATATGAGATGTGATCAAATTAGTTATTATAATTTTAATTTACCCGTGTGTCAATTCTTAATGTGTCACTTAGGAACTCATCAGTGACTAGCCCATCATCCATAGTGTCTCCAACATGACTGCCAAATGTTCATAAGGATCCACATGATGTGAACATATGACTGCAATACAAAGAAGGCTCCTCCTCAACTAATGGATTGGTGCAATGAATGATGGTATGTGTCAAAGCATTGATAGTCCCTAGAATGCTGGTCTCTAAATGTTCCTTCACAACTAAAGGAATAATGACATGCTCACCTAGTGGCTTGACAACAGGTGCCCTAACTACATTAGGGTCATGACATGCCCCTGACCTCTCAAATGATGACCCCCCACCTCTACCCTAAGAATCTAAAATGTCAAAATAATTGGGGATCTCCTAGAAGATAAATTCATAATATAATTTCTTTAAGAAATAGATTAGAACCTCGTGATTATTGTAGTGAGGGGCATCAAAGACCATCCACCATCTATCCCAAAATTTATTTCTAATATCATCATGTATGCACTAGTAAATGGGGAACTTTTTAGTTACATATGTTTAATAGTGTTTTGTTCTCCTGGCTTTTTAAACAATGTGCATATGTTACCTTTTGCTATGACCTTTTTTATTACATCTTTATAGGATAATTTGTTTGCATAATATCTTCTTTGTTCTTCTTTCTTAACACGCCAAATATCCAACTAACCACTAACAAAAATTACATGGCTCATAATGGACTCAAGGGAGGATGTCAATTGTGCTCTCATAGTATTACTTTTCCCACAAGCTTTCAACCTACCAATGATTGCTTCTAATTCATTTTTCCCTTTTTTTATTTCATTCATTATATTGTCTTGGGTGCTAGAAGGAGGTCATTCAATTGGTGGAGGTTGTGGAAGTTCTTGCTCTTCCTCATGAAGGTTTTTATTTTGATCTTGTGGATCAGGCTGGGGATTTGGTGGTTGATTATCCACATTTCTTGATAAGAAACCAATTGCATTTTAAATAAATAAACAAATTTGAAGAAAAACTGAAAAAACATACAAAAAAAATGCAAGAAGAAGAGTAGAAAATATATTTAATGATCCTGATCTTGATCTCTAGTGACAAGGAGACATTTTGAGGAGGAGAGTGAACAAATTCTTCAACTTCTACAAAATGTGTGCATGTTGTTGAGGGCAAAGAAGGAACCAAAAAAAAGAAATGAATAAAAATGGAATGGGCCACAGATTTGTAGCCCATACATAGGTTTTTTTAAAAGGGCACACACACTATAGCTCACACACACTTTGGCTTGGGCTCTACAAGCTTAAGGCTTGTGGAGCCCAAGCCAAAGTGGGTGCACACTTTTAAAATTTTCCAAATTTTAGTTGTGTGTCATCTATTTGGCACCA
Source organism: Cupressus sempervirens (assembly GCA_028749045.1). NCBI lineage: Eukaryota > Viridiplantae > Streptophyta > Pinopsida > Cupressales > Cupressaceae > Cupressus > Cupressus sempervirens. Next base: position 708,502,415 of record CM053786.1, on the reverse strand, counting down.
CAACTTGGTGCATTCACCCCATTAGATACTATTGTTCAAAATATCCCATTGTTATTTCAAAGTTTATGCAATATTCCCTTCATTACTCAAGAAGTGAAAGATAAATTGAAGAAACTAAATAAAGAAATGAAGACAAGTGTTGAAGCATTAAGAAAGGACTTGAGTATGTCTTCCCAAAGCTATTGTCGAGTAATATTTCTTCAAGGTCTTGATCATTGGTTGTTACAAGAAGAGAATAATTTGAGAACCAATATCAATGAAATTCAAGCTTTTCTATTATCTCATCTAGAGGTTATGCGAACCCACATTAAAGTTGCAAAGGATCTCATAGCCACCCCAAGCTTGTCTATTGTGGATCAAATGATTGATCTTATGACATAGTTGAAGATTGAAACAAAGAGCTTAGAGATAATCAAGTCTAATTGGGACAAAACTTTGGAAATCATATTGAGGAGTCAAAGACTTCTTAGCACATTTTGGTCTACTATCCTAGTAAGTATTTTATGAACTTTTTTTGATATAAGTGTCAAAAAAAGGCAGAATACTATATTTTGTTTCTATATATATGTATATATATACACATGTGTGTATGTATGAATATATACATGTGTATATGTGTGAATATATACATATGTACATACATAGCTACAAGTCACACTAAGTTATTCTACTCACATTGAGCAAATGAGAAGACAACTAACCCCAAGCATAGAGTTCATCGATTCATATAGACAATGTTCAGTGAATACTTACCGAGTGTTAGAAAGGAAGAAAAATATATTTACTAAGTTTCACAAGAATGACATGAGAGTTTGAATTAGCATAGATTCAAATACTACCTGATTCTATCGAACAAGGAAATGATTTCCATGAATTGAGATAGAGATTTGCAAAAGATTTTATTGAAGAAGGTGTATTGATTGTTGATGATTCCAAGATAGTATAAACCAATAGAAATAAAGTTGAACTAGATGGATGGAAAGATGTTTCCAGAACTGTTGACCACGATTAGAAATCAAATCAAGAAGGTTTTGAAACCCTAATTAGATCAAGTAGAGAAACAACAAAAGAATATTACAAAAGGAGCAATTGAGAATATTTCAAGGTTGGTTATGGATGTTATTTTTGATATTGTTGGTCATAATTTTATTGAAGTAAGGAATCAAGGTATCATTCAAAGGTTAGATAAAATAGAGGTAGATTTGTAATGAATTGAAAATCTATCACAAGAAGGTGATAACTACAAAGAAGAAGAGGATCCAATCAAGCAAAGTAAGTTTCTACTATAGGTTATTGTTGTTATTGTTTAACCACTATAGTAGTTTCTTAAATCCTTTAAAAGGGTAGACTTAACCATCTTATATGTAAATATATTAATCGAGTACATACTTGATGAGTGTTGTAAAATCCTTGTAAAAGGTAGATCCTTACAGATCTCATTGTATACTCCTAACTAAGTCACTGTAAGTGATTAAATAATGTAGCCCTAATAAGAAAACCTCTCACCATAGTAGTGATGGATTTGTAGGTGTCATCCCCACCACAATTTTCCCCTGACCAAGGGTTTCTATGATACTAGAATTCATTGTGTTATGTGTTATGTTTTCATGAGTTAATGTGTTGAAGATTATTTTACTTTCAATTTCATGCAAACTATTTTATGTTCAAAGTTAACTAATATAAAGAATAAATAAATGATTAATTGGGTAAAAAGATAAGATTTAGAAGACATTGATTCACCCCCTTCCCCCTCTCAATGTCTTATCTATATTGTATTTCCAATAGGGCGAGGAGTATGAATTGAGCTATTTGATTTCTTGGGACGAAGACTTCTAGACCTCTCATCCCATTCATCAGGTTTGTTATGATAACCCTCATTAAAGATACTCTAATATTTTACCCCCTTGGGAGTTTGATATGAGGTCTTTCCCCTCCCCTTTACCCACCCTTTGTTCTTTAGGATGCAAAGTATGGACAATATCTATCATACATGATATCAAATTTGAACACCTATTGATGCACCTATCTTCTTGCACAATCAGAGTATGGTTTGTTGATAGGCCTTTGGCTATTAAGGAGCCCATGTCTCTTATCTATGTGTTGATTACAATTATTCTTCTATGAAAGCATCAGCTTTTTATTTTTTAAATTTCATTTCATGATTTCTTTATTCTTATGGGCCTTTTCCATTAAATGAAGCTTTGCAATATTTAAATTTTTAAATAGCTTTGCTACAGTTGAATGGTTCTCTCAAATAGTTGAACTTTGTAATGTCTAATCTTATTTTGGGCTACTACATGGCACAAATTATTTTTTGAATTGGTTTGATATTTCTTTTCTTGGGTGATGAGCTTTTAACCCTCGTCTTCTTCAAATTGTGGTTTGCCAGTTTGATTCTTGATTGCAGGGGTGTTGGAAGTGGGAGACTTAATGAGCTGAAAGGCTTCCACTTTTCCTTCCAAAGAGGTTGTCATCAAGTCTCTTGATCTATAGTAGATTCCTTTTTCAATAATGTAAGGGATGGTATGCCAACCCACTACCTCGAATATTAGGCACTTGTAAAAGTGGCATGCTACCTTCCATACAACTATGGAAATGTACATAGAGGGTATATCCTCTTTATTTTTAATAGAGGTCCCCCTCCCTTGTATACAAGACTTAGGTCCCTGGCTAGAGTAGGGATCTTCTTCCTCATTCTTTTTCCCCTAGTGCCCACACTTTGAATGGGGTCAAAACTATGTAAATAGTTTTTAATAAAATTTGGCATATGCCAATTACTAATTTATTCATTTTAAATCTAGAAATGACATACATCCTTGAGATTCTCAAAATTGATACTATGACATTTTGGCTGATATACTTGAGCGTGACTTCAATTCCTTCAAACTGATTCTCTTTGTCATCAAATTGTACATGCTACAAATCAATAAAAATGATCCTAATAGAATTATTATTAAATTGATAATGGATCTACAATAGTGAATACAAGGTTGTTTGAGCCATTTGGGGATAGTCCCTATGTTCTTCCAAGCCAATGTGAGTAAGTATTTACTCTTAAGTTACACATAAACCATGCTGGTAATTTGTTTTTAGACATGATCCAAGAGGAAGACTGATAAAGTATAATGTAATAGACGAAGACAATACCAAAAGGAGAAGGTGATGTAGATTATGATAACAATCAACAATTTTTTGATGATGATCTTGACGAAGATGTTCATGAAGAAGAAGAAGACGATGATGTTGCTATTGCTATTGCTACTGATGATGATGATGATGACAACAACAACGATGGTGGTGCTAGTGATGATGATGATGACAAGGATAATTATAACGATAAGTTGGATGAGTTTAGTGAAGAAAAAATCAATGACGTAAATAAAATGTAGAGGTATGTGTTCAATCCTTAATCTATGAAATATTGATTTCTTGGTAGAAATATTAGAAACAAACTCAATTAACATTATGATTAGAGGTATGGAATGAATTCTCAATCTATTTAATGATGTAGAATATGCATATTGTTCATGTTTTCTACTATGTAATATTTAGTATATATATCATGTAATTTTTAGTAGAAATTAGTATAGTAATTAATGTTAGCTCACACAATTGTATAAGTTGCCCTACTATGAGTAGCTACAAGTTGTGCAATTGTCAGTGCAATGCATATTGGAAAGAATGTAACATAGACATTATGAAAAATATTGGATGGAAGGTATGACAATTAAATTTTTTCAAAATTTGCACTAACATTCATGAATCCACTCCTGCAAGGAAAGATCTCATCCAATATAATACCCACGGAAACCAAATTAATATAAAATGTTCTTTCTTGGTTATTAACAAAGAAATAAAATAATGCTATAAAAGAAGTCATGCAAAAAATATGATTTCCCACGGGTTATGATGCAAACATAAGTAATCTTGTACAAAAGAAAAGTAAATTTGGCCTAGGGTTGAAAATGCAGGATCGGTATACCTTCATCAAGCTAATTCATGTTGTTATGTATTTATTATATATTTATAAATTGCATTTAGTTTTCATTTTATTATGTTAGCAAACAATGAAATGATCAATTTATAACTCTATCTCTCCCAAACCACTTTGATAATAATGTCAAGAAAGTCATATATGATCTTGGACAGTACATTAGGTAAGTATTGATATTTGTTCATTTGTTGTATAGGTATATTATATTCATGATTTTTTTTTATCAGTAATAGGTATTTGTATTTATTAATAAAACCATAAATACATAACATCATTATCCTATTTCAAATCCTACTAAGAACTTTAATTTCTACCCTTCCTTACTAAAGTTCTTTCCTTAAACATTTATTAACTTACATCTACATGTCCATCTCATCTATTACAAACAAAAACTACATTATAAATAACTTTTTTCACATATCAATTTTGCCAATACATCATTAGAATAAAAACTTGGATAAACTAGGACTTCTCTACATCAAAATTCGAGCCCTGCCCACTCGTGTGTTGTTCCATCGATTGGTTATATGCAATCCATTAATCAATTTTTTTTTTCCTTTCTCTACTATTTCACAACAAACTAAATATATCATTTCTCTTTTTCAAAACCACCCTTCTCATAGGCACAAGAAACCAACATTCTACCCCTCCAAACTGCCACATTCAATAGCATTTTGTGCAAAAGACTTCCTCAAAACTGTGTGTTATTATCCACCATAACAATCTTCATTCATACCCCACCAGATCTAGACCTTAAGCCTCTGCTACTCCTTTGATGACAAGGAACATTCATCCACAGTTTCATAGCTTTTGCATGTTCAATCCATTCCACCCTCCCTAGTTCCCTCACAACTCGATGTCATGCTTCCTCTGCCTTTCTATACATCAAGGGTTTCTCCACTTGGGCCTTCCAATATAGAAAAGGCACATACTCGAAGTGGCATGCATCATCTTCATTTTCAAAGCACTCGCTTATGTCTTGTCCAATGCAGGTGGAATTAAACACTCCATAATCGATTATAGCCCACCTAGTATCTCCTCGACAAACAAAGTCTGGGTTGTAGTTCCCACTTCATGGATGTTCTTATTCAACTCCAGAACCCATGTGATAAAGATAGAGATGGCATCCAAGTTAGTTCATCTTCTTACAACCCTTTCTTGAAATTGATCCCCAATAACCCCCATGACTGCGAAAATCATCTCCTCCATCTTGATTTTGAGCAGTCCATTTATCCTTTCTCATCCTGCTAGTCCTTTGAAAGCCTTCATCTATCTATTAGAATCCACTAAGAATGAAGCCTCCATTATTACCAATTTCCTATTCTTGCAAAGAAAACCACCTTAATCTCTAAACAACTTTATCTTGGATGCTGGTAATTATAGAATGTTAACTTATGCTACACTCTTTACCTCACACACTTTGCCAATCTCATCATATTTATTCATGTTTTAAAGAGTATAAAGGAGCCACCAAAAAACACCATCTTGTACGATATAATCAGTGTCATTAATATTGTCCTTAATTACAAGTCTCCTTCAAATCTAACTCCCCCTATATAATACTTGTGGCATCATCTTAAATTGTTAATTCATGTCTAAGGCAATCACTAAAATCCTCAACCACCATTTCACCAATATTAGATAAGGATGTAGCTATGTTGGCTAATTTAACTGCTTCTAAATTTGCTTCTCTAAAGGTATGACTAATTTTAAAATTTGTAAACTTGTCCAAAATCATAAGTAATCCTTCTATTTGACTTTGTAAATTTTAAGTTTGGGATTGTCACTTTTTTAAAGCATCCACAATGATCTTTGAGTCTCCCTCTATATGAACATTATTAACACCCAATTTGGCTCCTAAAATTGACAACTAATAGAGTTGCTTGTGCTTTTGCTAGATTATTTGATCCATCAAATAATCTTATAGCTTCTATAGATTAAACCTCACCATCTGCCTTCCTTGCAATTGCCCCTGCACCTGATACTCCTAGATTACCTTTGAGGCTCCATCAAAATTTATTTTAACCCATCCATCTTTTGGAAATTTCCAAACCACATTCTCCCTTCAATTCCTAAGTTTATCTTGCCTTTTTCCTTCATCAATCCAATTAACTCGTATATCTGGCAATTTTTCCTAAATCATACAATCCCATGATGAATATATCTTACTAGATTTCCCTCGAGAGGTGATCACTTTAAAAGTTTCTCCAATTTCTCTATGAATCCTTTCCCAAAAAATTTCCACTGATTCTATAGTTTCCTAAAAGATTCTTCTATTTCACTCTTTCCACATCTCCCAAATGATTGTTGAAGTGTTGATGATCCATAATTTTGAAAAGGTCATCTTTAAAAAAAAAATTTGACCAACATTGAAACAAAGACTATAACTTATTTGGTAGGGGGATAGAACAATTCAAATAATATCTCAATTGATCTTGGCATACTTTTGCGAAATCACGTTGAACAAAAGTGATTTGCATCTTCCACCTCCTTCATGCACTTAATACATCAAGTTGGTCCAATGAAACCAAATTTCTTCCTTCTTTCACAAGTTAAGATTTTACCTTTAATGAATAGCCAAGAAAATGCACCTTCCATCTAGAGACAATCCTTATCCCATCACAATTTTGAAGTCCAATCATCTATCCTTTCTACCCTACACAACATCTAGTATCCCACTTTTGTTGAATAGCTTCCACTTTTCACAACACACCACATTACCCTATCTTCCCTCTCCCCAATAACAAAATTCCTTTCATGGAAAATCTTCTAAATCATACCTTTTTTATTCTCTGATATTCTCAAGTGTGCACAATGTTTCTATCCCCATTAAGGACCTAAAGGAGATTCGTTCCTTTCAATGTAATCAGCCACTTTGTCCCCCCATTCTCTCACTAAATTTTTTCTAATCTCCTGGGCCTCTTCTAAATTGGCTAGAACTAGTTCCCCATTCCATGAGTCCTCCCAAAAGGAGGTCATCTTACAATTCCCAATATGCCAAGAAAGGTGTTGGGTTATGACCTATCTACAATCAATAATAAAAGTCCATATAGCTAATCCTTTTGGAGAATTTCTAACTGTAAGAATCCTAGATGCATCACTAGAGTCGACGTATTTTTCTTGAAGAACCTACACCCACAACTGTGATGGATTAGCATACATGTCCTAAACCAATTTAGCTCCAAGAGCTTTGTTAACCAGGTGTCATCTTTGCAAGCCCACACCACCTTGCTTCTTAGGTTTACATAATGATTCCCAAGCAATAAGGGAAATCATCTCCTCATGTGCACCATTCCATACAAATTTTTGCATCCATTGTTCAATATTTCTAAGCACTTTTATAGGGATCTTTAAACAACTCATTTAAAAAATAGGGATAGCAAAAATAATAGGTTGTAACAATAAAATTCTACTAGCATAGGTCAACCATTTCCCTTTCTATCTATCAAGCCATTTAACATAGGCATCCATAAGATCTTTCCATAGGTTGGATCTATTAGCCCCATTGAAGAGAGGGATCCTGAGATATTTTTAGGAAAAGTGTCAGTTTTCATACCTAATAGTTTACATATGTCCTCTTGAGTTGGGTGGGGAGTATTAAAGAAAACAATCTTAGATTTGTTCCAATTAATAAACTTGCTCGAGGCATTGCTATATTTCTCAAGAACTGATTTAATATTTTTTTTCTTCAAGAATTGAAGCTTCCCCCATAAGAAAGTTATCATCCACAAAATGTAAATGTGTAATCGGGTTTATCCCCCAGGCAATTTTTAATCCTTCCTATTCCTTGTTTAAATTGGCCTCTTTGATGGATCTCCCCAAAACCTCATCCATAATGATAAACAAAAAGGGGGATAAGGGGTCACCTTGTCTAATACCTGTCGAAGTGTCAAAAAAACCTTGTGGGATGCCATTAATCATGATGGAAAAATGAGGTGTCAATAAACAACTACAGATCCAATTGCACCAACTAGGGGTGAAAATAAAACAATTTAAAGTTTTAAGGAGGAAGGCTCTATTTACATTATCATAAGCTTTCTTGATGTCAAATTTTATCATTAAACCCACCTCTCTAGCCAATTTTAGAGAGTGTATAGCTTCATGCACTATGATGATCCATTCATATATAGATCTCCTAGGGGAAAATCCACTTTGCTCCCCTGATATGATAGTAGGAAACACCAATTTCAATCTAGTTGCAATAACCTTGGCAACGACTTAATTTGTAGTATTACATAGGGCTATAGGTTGGAAGTCCTCAAAGGATTCCTCAACACCTTTTTTAGGTGTTAGTGTTAGGAAAGGTTAATTAAAATCCTTAAACACAAAACCCCCTTTCAGTGATTCTTGAATCTCTTGTAGGTAGTTGTCATCTAAAGATATCCATAAAGAAGATATAAAATGTTGGAAATAAAAATTCTCCATCTAATGTTTTGACCTATATGCACTACGTCAATGTGAATGGTTGAGACACTTGAAAGTTTTGAAAGCTTTGGTTTAAAAAGAGCACATCTTGAGGGTTATATGTTGGAGGAATATATGGCATACTAGACTATGGTGTAGATTACTAAATATCTTCCTAAGCTTGTAACCATGATTCATATAGATTACATTTGGGATCCCAACCCTATTAACAACATCAAAATGGAGTACTTGATGTGAAAAGGTAGATTGTGGAAAGTGAAAGGTAAATATAGGATGCTATTATTGTTAATTAAATCATAATCTTCAAAATAAATTATTTTTAAGTCATCTATTTATTTTTAATACAATTGGTCAAGAGTGGGAATCTTGAATGGGTGATGGTATGAATTGAGCAATGACGACAATCTGGTCGCACATTAACATGGGAATGTGTGTCTTCATTGGTTAAAGAAGCTTATCATAATGGAGATTTCAATGTTAGGAAAAAGGTTGATTTAGCATATGGCTTACGAGCTCATGAGGTACGTATAAATTTATTAATCACTTGTATGTTTATCAAGTCATGATGCATTTTTTTATACATATTTGACATATTATCACAAGTCAAACATCAAACGGCTATGTGGTGTAATGGATATAAGTTTTGCATCAAAAAGTTGGATGAAAACTTATGATTCTGGGATAATTACAATATTTGAGGTGATTAACATTTTATCTAGAAATGGAATACATCCTCGAGAGTCTCAAAATTGATACTATGGAATTATGGCTGATATACTTGAGTGTGTCTGCAATTCCTTCAAAATGGTTCTCTTTGTCATCAAATGGTACATGCTACAAATCAATCAAAATGATTCTCATAGAACTATTATTGAACATGATAATGGATTTACAATAGTTAATACAATATTGTTTGAGCCATTTGGGGATGATCCCTATGTTCTTTCAAGCCAATGTGAGAAAGTATTTTACTCATAGGTTTCTCATTAACCAGGTTGGTCATTTGTTGTCAGATATGATCCAAGAGAAAGGTTGATAAAGTATAATGTGGTAGAAGAAGAATATACGGAAGAAGTAGAAGATGATGTAGATTATGATCACAATTAATAGTTTGTTGATGATAATCTTGATAGAGATGTTCATGAAGATAAAGATGATGATGATGATGATGATGAAAATGATGATGATGATGTTGTGCTGGTGATGATGATGACAATAATGACAATGATGACAATGATAGTCATGATGATGAGTTGGATGATGAAGAATATCAATGATATGAATAAAATGTAGAGGTATGCAATCAATCCATAATCTATTTAATATTGATTTTTTGATAGGAATATTAGAAGGAAATTCAATTAACACAATGATTATGATGACTATGATTAGATGTACGGAATCAATCCTTAATCTATTTTAATGTTGTAGAGTACACATATTGTTCATGTCGTCTACTATATAAATTTTAGAATATATATCATGTGATTTTTAATTGAAACTAGTATAGTGAATAATGTAAAAAAAATTGTTAATATTTTAGAGTATGTAGCAGTCAGTGCTAAACAAGTGGACCATGACCCACCTACATGTGAAGGTCCTCTATTAGGTAAAAATTACTACTATTATTCATATAAATAATTTTAATTGTAATTTTTATTTTTATTTTTTTTAATGGTAATATTTGATTTTATCGATAGAACTTATGAGATTACATTTTGGTCCTATAATGGCCAAAGGATTAGACATATAACAAAGCATAGACAACTTAACTAGTATGGTTGTCTCAACAAATGAACCACACTAGCTAAAGTATTAGGCACCATCCATGGCTAAAATAACCAAGGGCCACAAAACTTATAGAGACCCAAAATTGGAACAATCCCTACCCTATAGTCTAGCTAGAAAAACACATAACCCTTTACAAATGCTATAAAAAAATGGCAAAAATAAAAAACCACTAAACTAATAGACTTCGAAGCCCAAACCATCACCCTGTATAGAGGATCACAAAATAGCAAGCTAACACCCAACTGAGCATCACACCAAAAGATGACCAAAGGATGAAGAACCCTTGACTTGGTTACTTGAACCAGGTGGTCGCTTCCTCCTTGGAAAAGTTCAAGCTCACCAAAGCACCAGACATCAAACATCCACGTCAAGCACCAATACAGGCATCTCCACTACTCGTCATGACCTCCTCTTGAGAAGCACCATTGAACTCTGTTACCTCCCTCCCTCCTTCATAAAACTCTCCACTACCCTAGGCCAAATCCCTAATTTTCCTTTGAATCATCAAGGGACCATCAGGTCCTTGAGGCATGGTGGATCTTATAGCTATTTATTTGTATCTCCTCCTACCCACCTACACCACCACATGGTTTTTCTTGAGTTCCTACAAGAAAGAGGAAAAAGGCTTCCATCCTTTTCTTGCATTCACCAAGTGCACCTCCTTAGGCTGGGAAGAGGTAAAGACCACTAAAGGTTGCAGTTCACCAATCATTCTCAAAGGTCATTGAAACATTTGCAATCCCACCCCAACCTCTACATGATTCACAATTCTTTCAAGCCCACCCACCCACTTTGGATCAAGGTAAGCATGAGCCACCCTAAATACCTAAGCTTGTGAAGCTTTGATAAAAAGGGAAAGACCCAAAAATAGAGATGAAATATGTAGTTTTATCTTAGGCCTCGAATATGTGCTCAAAAATTCCTCACTGGAGAATTAGACCATTGCTTCCCAGAATTGCAGCCAGTCAGACTTGAACACATTTCATATCCTAAAAATGGGAATGAGTTCAGTGAACATGGGGATTTGACTAGAAGTTTCCAAAGAGAAATTGGCTTCCATGTTGGCACCGGCCTAAATCAACACCAAACTCCCACATAAGCCAATCATAAGGTGTGAATGGCCCTCAACTCATCTATTTTAAAGGCAAGTTTGAACACTCACCACAAATCAACATGAGCAATTTATCAAATATATTCTTAGCCATTAATGCACCTACATGCCTTGCTATCATTACCTCAATCTCCCCCCCCCCTTTCCACATAGATTTGAAGTCTCATCACTTGACTAGGATAGTACTCCCTGTCCTTGTTTCCATAAAAGCTATCATCATGACTCAAAGAGGTAAAATCCTCTCTCAATATGTGAATACTAGATAACCACACCATCTAGACCTAATGGGAAGAGGTCTTCAAAAAGTTCATATTTATCCACTAAGGACCCATCTACACCTATGTTTGATAGTTTTTTTGCCACCATGCTTTCCCCTCTCACCACATGCATTACCCTAAATTCCACAAAAGAGTCTAACAAACCTCAGATACATCTAGTGTGTTTATTGAGATACCATTTACCCATTGATCCTTTGATGATGTCATTATTAATCAGTTGTGAATCACCTTCTCGATGAAGTTTCCTCACTCCCAATTATTGAGCCATCTCAACTGCTTCAACTACTGCCTTACATCAGCTTCATTGTTAGTACCATAAGGAACCCTCCTTGATTTCATTGCTATGATGGATCCATGATTGTCACAAGCCACGTACTTGACCCCTAACTGGCTTGGGTTTCCTCTAGATACCCTGCCAAAGTTGATCTTTATCCATGTCATGCCCTAAATTTAACAAGGAAAAACACAACCAATTTTTTTTTGAAAGGTGAACTAAAGATAGTATGTGTAGGCCTACATTGAGCTATAATGTTCTGCCAAACTATAGGTGCTTGGAATAAACGTCTTTTATCTCTTGAGAATATTAAAAGGTTACTTTACTCAGTCATTATATTAGAGAGAATTAATTTGTTTGTTGTTGTTGAAGTCTTGTTTAGTCCTATATTGTATTTAGATTTTTCAAGGGAGACCAATTAGTTTCTAACAATTGTTGAAAAACACAAGAGGTAGATGATGTATCATTTTGAGTTTCCACACCCTATCTTCAAAATAAAGATATTTCATATATGAATATGAAGATGTTATCTAATTGTCCTAGATGTTCTGATTCAGGTCATCTTACAATATTTTTCCATAACCTTAACATGTTATGTCCTATGCCCTATTCATTACTCATTTATAATTATAAGGGTATAATTTCTTTAATGAATTTCTTGCAATTTATCCTTTATTAACTTTGACTTTTGATGTCTTATGACCATATGCTACTAACTAGATTTTCTTAAAACTATGATAATGTATAATCATGTACTCTAACTACCATTTCACATAAATTTAATAAATACTTACGGTGCCTTGCATTATTAAATTAGGAAACTCATCACTATGACATTCTGACGTCAATTCATGGATACCACTTATTGAGTCTCCTTTGTTACTTACATCCTTTCATATATTAGGTATGTGTACATAACATTGACATTATATAGGTGATTTATTAGGATATTTATTCCTAATCTAATTGTTATATGTACCATTCTTTATTTATTTTATTTTTATTTATTTATTTATTATTATTATTTTAAAAATATTTTATTTACTAACCATGTATAATTAATTATTAGATAAAACTATCATATAATATTCGTAAATCTTCCATCCCTAATACTAATCCTAACTTCTTACATCCTACTAACTTAACCACCCATCTACTTACATAATGCTAATATAATGGTCAACACTTTTATTCCTCTCCATGAAAGAATAAAACACTAACTAAGCAACCCATTATTCGTACAACAGTTCCCTACTAACCCCACCCACCACTAACACATGTCTTTAAGTTATATTTCCTACTACTACCACATGACTTATATATTAATCTAACTCTAACATTACCACTTAAAATGCATGACATCCCCTACCTTCAACTTAGGCGTCCAATATCTCATTTCAAATTCACCCTACTTCCCTTTTATCCCCTAGCACCTACACCTAGGCAACGCCATCATAACATGGCACTAGGATCAATCTTGGGCACCTTTTTCCCTTTACCCAAGGATGGGAACAACTTAGAAAAGGACCCTAACCCATGTTAGTGTATGCACCAAGTTCCATGCATTTGAAAAAGGTTTCAAGGTTTTGGCGCCTAGGGTGGGTGTTCTGACTTTGGTTAGCAAAAACAAGGACTTGGCATCCCTCGTGTGCCAACAAGGAGGTAAAAGAGCTTGGGTTTCAAATGGAGTGGGGATTCACTATCCTCAAATTAAGTTTGGACTTTTCATTTTATTCCTCCTTTGGAAAGTGATCGCCTAGGTATGTGGGGGAAAGGTTTAGTCTAGGGCATGATTAGCCCTTTTTTTTAGTTTCTCTATTTATTTTATTAGATGATAATGAGTAAGGGTACCTTCATTACCACTTAAAATACATGATATCTGCTACCTTCAAATTAGGCATCCAACATCTTATTTCAAAGTCACCCTACTTCACATTTATCCCGTAGCACCTACCCCTAGGGAACACCATCATAACATGGCACTAGGATCAATGTTGGGCACCTTTTTCCCTTTACCCAAGGATGGGAATGACTTAGAAAAGGACCCTAACCCATGTCAATGTATGCACCAAGTTCCATGTGTTTGAAAAATATTTTCAAGGTTTTGGTGCCTAGGGTGGGTGTTCTAACTTTGGTAAGCAAAAGATAAGGACTATGCATCCCCTCATGTGCCATTAGGGAGGTAAAAGAGCTTGGATGCCAAATGGAGTGGGGATCCACTTTCCTCCAATTAAATTTGGACTCTTCACTTTATTCCTCCTTTGGAAAGTGGTCGCCTAGGTATGGGGGGGAAAGGTTTAGTCTAGGGCATGATTAGCCCTTTTTTAGTCCCTCTCCCATTTGACTTCTGTAACTCATCCTGATGGATGCAACCTTGCTGATGTTTTGTTGTGATGGGATCATAATAGGGACTTTGAGTGGTCTACACCATCGAGGTGTTTGGATTTTTATTTCTGTATCAGTTGCTTTGATTATGCTTTTGACTGATCTTTGAGATTATGATGTGATTTATGGTTCACTAAGGTTTGTGCCAGTGGTTAACAGGATCGATGTGGTATCATGAGGTTGTGTCGTGATTACCCTAAGATGTGTGCAGAGATTGCACTATATTCTATTACCATTCTACACTGGACTAGGTTCTTGTAGCAGTGGTTAGTCATGTTTATGATTATGTTCACTTATGTGTTTTAAATGCCTTTTTAATGTAGAGTAATCAATCTTTATTAAATGTTTAAGTAATTAAATGGATTGTTCATGTGGGATTATTTGGTTATGTGCTGCAGACATTTACCTTGTTACATTTCTAATTAGAGAGATATTTGTTACTCATGTTATGTTTACATTTGAGATGACCTAAGGTTCAAATGTTACTCTTTGATTTCAGTATCATAGATATTAGACTATTATGCTATTCAGTTAATCATATTGCATGATGATGCCATTTTGAGATGACAGTTTGTTTTATGATGATATCTGGTATTTGGACATACCTCTGATTATGTTATGTGATGGATTTAATGCTATGGTTATTTACTTCATTCCTACATTGTTATGCTTTATGCGAACGTGAGTGATGTAAATAGATTATTTTAGTCTAATTAAATAAATGGTTAAATTAGGTGATCTAATGCATTTATTGCTTTGGCTATGTTATTATATGCAATTGCACTTGATCATGTTGTTTAGTGCGCAGGATTTATATCCCTGGCAATGGCACATGGAGTTAGTGATTCATCCTTTCATATTTTACCAATGTCTTCCTTATATGGTCGACGTATCTTTAATTAAATGTTTAATTTAAAACTTTCAGTGATTATTAAATCTGAACTCATTGCATTGTGTGATTAGACCAGTAAGTGTGTCTGTGCATTTAGACGTTCGCATTGTCGCAAAAGTTGTTAAGGTGATTTCTTTGTTTTTGGGCTTTCGGGCTTTTTAATTGATTTATTTTAATTTTTGATAACTTTGTCATAGATGAATTCCTATTTATAGAAATAGCCTATTCTCGTTTGGGTCAATTCGGGGTTAAACTAGGTTGGCTGGTTATTTTCCCTAATCAATTATTTACTCGAAAAGTGAATAAGTATCCAAAAAGGAATTTAATTCCTCACTTCCAACTTTTGAATTGAAAAGTTGGAGAGTAAAACCCGAAATCCTCTTCATGAGGATTTACTTTTTTGTTCGTTGTGGGAGCTATGTGCGTGGGATCGTCGCAAGGTTGGGCTCGTTGGATCCAGCACGGGAAAACCTTGGATTGCCGCAATTTTCAGCCACTTTTATGGGCATTTTATTTTCTGGTTCAGTTTTTCGTTTTGCCCTTTTGGCTGTGAGGTAGGGCTTTCCTATTTTATTGTTTCTACTCTGTTTTTTCTTTTTTTTTTTGGTAGCCGTTTGTTTGAAGGCTGAGAACTAGCGTTCCCCTCCAATTCTATATGCTAGTTCTACTCGGTTGGGCGGGTATGAACATTTCCCTACTTTTTGGGATGAGGGTTCGGGATTTTACGCCATTATGCTGGCTGTTTTTGCATACGGTGTCTGATTCCATTTATTTTTGGATTTTTGGAATTTTTGAACCCAAAGGCCAAATGGGTTTTAATTTTGAAGTTTTCCAAATTTTTGGAGTTTTTACCTCATTTTGCATGCCGCCTTGTTTTCTCGAGTTTTCTTGGCATAATGTGGATCATGGACCTGGATGACCCATTTGGATTTTAGTCAAACCACGTTTGCACTTTTATGTTGCTTTGGGATGCGTGTTGCATCCGTACTCTCGACTTTGTGTTCGGTTGAGTGATTTGTTACCTGTTGTTATTGTTTCTTTTAGACCTTTGCTTTTGTTTCGTGAACGCTGGGATTCATGTAGAATCCATACTCTCGGATTGAGGCTGGTTGAGTAAGTTCATGATGTTTGGTCTTGTTGCATCATTGGGATTCGTGTAGAATCCAAACTCTTAGATTGAGGCCGGTTGAGTGATTTCATGACGTATGGTTTTATTGGCTTTGGGATTCATATAGAATCCATCCTTCCCGTGTTG
The DNA here is from genome assembly GCA_028749045.1 of Cupressus sempervirens. NCBI lineage: Eukaryota > Viridiplantae > Streptophyta > Pinopsida > Cupressales > Cupressaceae > Cupressus > Cupressus sempervirens. The sequence goes on along the minus strand of CM053786.1, from coordinate 708,486,010 downwards.
CTTTCAGTTGGGTGTTTTCTTTGCTTTGTGTTCTTATTCTTGTCCTTGTGTTATGATCTTCGTGATGGTGGTGCACCACACACGAGTACATTTTCGTACATTTGTTGAGTGACTTACAAGGCTCAATCTTCTGTGGTACTTTCGAAAGTTATGATCATTAGAGTTGGGATGGGAGTATGCATGCCCACGGGCACTTGTCGTAGGATGAGCATGGGTAGGGTAGGGTAGCATATGGAGGGGGCTTCTATCTCACAACCTGGTGACCTTAGTCCCATAGGGTTGGCAGAGGAAGTTTTAAATAAGTGATAATTAGAGAAAATGTGTGACTGGTAATAAAACTTAAGATAATAAAATGTGTGTGCAGGGCCCTCCGTTGAGGAGTTGAAACACACGATCCAAGCTTGGGCTTGTCGATGCCAAGTGAATCTCCATAATGTCAGCCCCTGCTTAGTAGCCTTTTGAGTGTTTGACCAAGACCTGTAGTCCTTGCATTGTCTTAAGTTCTTGGATGCAACCATCATACTATTTGGCGTGAGTGTTAGCCTTGGACGTTGTGCTTTATGTGTGTTTGTGGTTGGATCATTAACTCCATCAGCATGGCGAGTGTGGACCTATGGGTGCCACGTGGTTGGGAGGCGTAGCTACCTTCACCACTACTAGGGATCAGTGTAAAGAGATGATCTTTTGTCCTAGTGCGATCGCTGTTGGATGCCTTCATTTGGTACTTCGAGTTTCAGAGTATGCTTTCATTGGGATGCTTGTATATCATGTTTAGATGATGTTAGTTTATTTGATGCATTCCCATTTTATGATGTTTAGCATATGATTAGATGATGTTAATTGATTTAGTAGTATATCTGTTGCTTACTGTTGTGTAGCATGTGATAGGTGATGTTACCTACTGTAGGATTATCTTATGTGTTATCACTAGCATGTTAGATTTCCTTATGCTTATATTGTTGCATATTTTAGTAGTGACATCCCTATTATTGCAGTACTGATGATTTGGTTGGTGGCTTGGGATTTTACGCACGGGGGATGGCTAGGGCCCACGATGGTCTTATGATGCTATTGACGGTTGGGAGGAACCGCGTACTTAGTTTGTTTGTTCAGATCATTGCGATGTTGCTTTTGTTCTCTTTGATGTTTATTTCAGTGTGTTCTTTGCTGCTATAGTTTAGATGGATAGATGTTCATCTTTTTGTGTTGTTCTTGCACTCGAGTGTTCGTTCCTCGAGCCTTTGTGGATCCGGTACTCCCTAGTGCGGAGGTTCCTTGGTCTATTCTTCACCTTTCTGAGTTCTAGAAGTGTCTTTGTTTTCTATGGGTGACATTTTTTTCAGCATGGTGCGACACTTTAAAAAGTATCGCATGCCCATGCAAACTATGTCATACAACACTGGAAGAGTGTCTCACACCTTCTTGAGAAATGTCGTACGATTCTGAAAAGTGTCGCGTGCCTTCTTGAGAAATGTCATATGACACTAGAAGAGTGTCGCATGCCTTAAGGAGAAGTTTCACCCTCCCTTAGTAAAAAGTGTCGCACAATTTTTGTAAAAAACCTGCGCGTGCTATCAGTGGGCACTTTTCTTCATGATCTGTACTTTTTGAGAGTTGATTTGGATACCCTTTTGGGCGATCTTTGACCCTATGTTGTTGCATTTGAAATTCTGTCAGTTTCTCTTGAAATTCAATTTTCGTGTTTCTGTTATAGTCTCTTGGGGTTTAAAATATATCGTTAAAGTATAAGTTGACGTATATTTAATTTTTTATACTTAAGATATATTTTAATATATGCGACGAATCTTTTGAGATAGGTTTCAGACCTCTAGGAGATAAGTTATGGATTGTAGGAAATTTTAGGGCTTTAGAAATCTAGACTTAGCCAATTTTCAAGGCTTCAGGATTTCAGGCTTAGCCAAATTTTAGGATTTAGCATTTTACCCCAACTTGGTGTTTTGCTGATGAGTGGTCATTTCTTGTGCCCTCATCTTCTTTGTGGTGGTTGTTGGCTTTTGTTTGTGTGTGTCAATTTGGTAGTGGCATTTGGAGATTCGTTGGTTGCCAGGATTGTGTTGAAGTCTTCTGTTGTGATCTTTGTGATCCTTGTATGATGTTGTCATGTGCATTCATACTTGTAAAAAAAAATATTCTGGCTTGTTTTGCATCCTTGTTACCAAGGATTTCTATGGGGGGGGCATTACATCTGGTATCAGAGCCCATGTTCAAACATTGGGATCTTTGTGTTTATGTTGCCCATGTAGCTATTGTTGCATTGGTTGAATGCGAGTGTCTTGGTGAAAACTCGTGATTCTTGTTGCTTTGGTATCTACTTGGGATGGATTTGCTTGTCCAATAGATATGACTAGAGTAGTGTGTGGAGAAGGAAGTGAGTCTTCCTGGCTTTGTAAGTGGGATCGATGTGCCTTGTATGGTTGGTTGCTTGTGTGACCCTTTTTGGATGGAATCACTGATTGGTGTCCATGTGTCGGCTTTGAGTGCTATTTTTTGTTTCTCCTTATTGAGTAAGGTGCATTGTTTCCCTATTTTCTCCTGATTGTAAGTTGATGAATGAATCTTATTTGTGATTCTATGTTTTATCTTTAGGGTGATAAAATGGTTCCTTTCATTGAAAATGAGTGTTTATTGTGAATCATTGCAAAGTAGGAGGTTTGCACTATATCCTTGGGTTAATGACTTAAGTCCCCAATTTGATTACTTCTTAAGCTTAAATTTGTATTAGATGGATGAATATCTAAATGTTGCATTGCATGGAAATTATTGTTGTCTGCATATACATGAGGTTACTGATGGTATAATACTTGATGTGCGTGAGTGTGTTCTCTAACATTGCTAGGAGGATGTATTCTTTAGCATGGTGTGGTGATTTATCCCTCTTGTGTGACTTTACTTAGTCATCACCTGTAATGTGATTTGTTTGATGGCTTATTTTATTTGGCTAGAGGTACTTTCCTCATGTTGTTGGGCTAGCATTGGTTTTTAGTTTCTACCTCGCTTGGAGTAGTCATCAAATTTTATCTATCGCTCTCTTTGTGACAATTGTCACATTTGACTTATTGTTGAAGTGAGCTCTTTTTGGTACTTACTATTATAATTGATAATTCTCCCATTTGGGCTTCTTGATTATGTTTCATGATGACTATTCTGGATGTGTTTTATTGCTGCCCAATTGTGTGTTGTCACTCTATCATGTTCATCTCGAACCTCTGGTAGTATGTTCAAGGGGTAATATCATGGAGAGCATGCTAGTGTGTCTTTTTTAGGTTTAAAGTTGTTATTGTAATTGAATGGTTTAAAATATGAGTAAACGTAGTGTACTCTTAAAGAAATTGAAAGGTATGTACTTGATTTATGGTGACTCTTGGACCCTTGCTTGAAAATCTTTAAGTTTCATTATGCATCAGTGCTTATGTTATGTTTAATTAATGAAATTATGAAAGAGTAGCAATGATGGTTTCAATGTGTGAATTACCTTTCATTCCATGTCTTATGTTGTTTTAGGCATGTGTGTCTTGTGTGGATTTGGACATTTTGTCTATTGCTTGTCTTGGTGACCAAGGCTGTTGATTTTGTCTTTGTTATATGGTCTTGAGTGGTGACTCAGATCTTGGGTCTTAGGACTCTCAAAACTCCATCTTGTTGTAGTTTTTGTCGTTGTCTTTCTGGCACTTTTTAGATGGAGCCAATCTGAGTCTGGATGTGAAGCTTTGGCTTTTGGAGTTGTTGATCGATGTTTCGAGTACCTTTTTGAGTAGAGGCCAATTCAATCATGACATATCATATTTATGGCCATTGGAGACATTTAATTGTTCATGATATTCATACAGAAGAGTTATCTTGTCTTCATAATCTACTAGGTACTTGTTGGAGTTCGTGCTTCAATTTTTGTGTTTCCTATTGCACTGACCCACCCTTGTGAGGTGTAGTGTGGTTTGTGAGCATTCCTTGTTGTGGATGATGTTGCCTAGTCATTTGGGAGTGACTCAGTTCTTTGATGAGTTTGAATTCTCCTTTTTCGATATTGACTTGGGCGCATCTTCGTATCCCTTTCTCTCTTGTGAGAGTAGGCTAGTGTGGTTATGCCACTAGCTCAGTAGTATTCTCTGGTGAGTATGTTGATGGTTGGTGGAATTGTGAGTTTCCTAATGCATCATGGACTAGTTAGTGTAGAGGTTGAGAGAGAGACTCCCTCTCAATCCTAATACTCTGTAGTATCCTTCTCCCTAAGCTTATATCTTCATGTGGATTGTCTCAGTCAAGTTTTCTCATTAACTGTTGACTTAGGCTAGAGATTGAGTTTAGCAGTAGATTAGGTGTAGTTTTCCTTGCATGGTGCTAGAGGGACATCATATTGTTGGACACATGTTACCATCTCGTGAGTTGGTATGCAGACATTTCATGATTATGTCCACTGACAAAAGTCTATGCAACCTTGTGGAAGGTGATATCTTGTCTAGGTGGGTTGTGTTACCCTAGTTCCCAGTGATAGTTGAGCTTTGGTACAATGGAGAGGTGTTGTTCTCCTACACTTGGTGGTGAGTAGTCCTTTGGAGTGTGTCCTTTTTTGGTAAACTTTCATCCTCTTTGTTCTAAGGGTGAGTTTATGTGGATTCCAGAATGATCATGAGTGACATGATAGTATTCTTGGGAATGTGGGATGGTTATTCCCCATGATTCCAACTTTTGTTGGAAGTGCTTAGTGTTTTGACTTGGTTTTGTGGTCATGTGGTTGGTGCATGTCTTAGTTGGGCACCTGTTGACGAGGTAGAGAGGGTTTTTTCCTTACCTTGTATTGTTGACTCTATGGCTAGATGGGTTCTTCGTAGCGCATAGAAGGCTCCTTGTTGGAGGACCTTGTGTCTGTGTGACACCCATTCTCTCATGGTTAACCTATTTGGGGGTTAACACGATGGTTTGAGAATGTTGGAGTGATATGGTTTGACTTGTGGAGAGTTTGACGAGTCATTCCTTTTGCTCAATTTTGGATTTTGGTTCTTGTGTATTTTGGTTTCTATTCTTGCATTGCAGGCTTCCAGGAGTAAGCCTAGTCTTTGGGGGGGATGATGTAGTGCCTCTCCCATTTGACTTCTGTAAGTCATCTTGATGGATGCAACCTTGCTGATATTTTGTTGTGATGGGATCATAATTGGGACCTTGAGTGGTCTATGTTGTCGAGGTGTTTGGATTTTTGTTTCTGTATCAGTTGCTTTGATTATGCTTTTGATTGATCTTTGAGATTATGATGTGATTTATGGTTGACTGAGGTTTGTGCCAGTGGTTACCAGGATCGATGTGGTATCATGAGGTTGTACCGTGATTACCCTGAGATGTGTGCAAATATTGCACTATATTCTATTACCATGCTACATTGGACTAGGTTCCTGTAGCAGTGGTTAGTCATGTTTATGACTATGTTTTCTTATGAGTTTTAAATGCCTTTTTAATGCAGAGTAATCAATCTTTATTAAATGCTTAATTAATTAAATGGATTGTTCATGTGGGATTATTTGGTTATGTGCTACAGACATTTACCTTGTTACATTTCTGATTAGAGAGATATTTGTTACTCATGTTATGTTTACATTTGAGATGACTTGAGGGTTAGATGTTACTCTTTGATTTCAGTATCATAGATATTAGACTACTATACTGTTCAGTTAATCATATTGCATGATGATGCCATTTTGAGATGACAATGTGTTTTATGATGATATATGGTATTTGGACATACCTTTGATTATGTTATGTGATGGATTTAATGCTATGGTTATTTACTTCATTCCTGCGTTGTTATGCTTTATGCGAACGTGAGTGATGTAAATAGATTATTTTAATCTAATTAAAGAAATGGTTAAATTAGATGATCTAATGCATTTATTGCTTTGGCTATGTTATTATATGTAATTGCACTTGATCATGTTGTTTAGTGTGCAAGATTTATATCCCTGGCAGTGGCACATGGAGTTAGTGAATCAGCCTTTCATATTTTACCAATGTCGTCCTTATATGATCAACATATCTTTAATTAAATGTTTAATTTAAACCTTTCAATGATTATTAAATATGAAGTCATTGCATTATGTGATTAGACTAGTAAGCTTGTTTGGGCATTTAGATGTTCACATTGTCGCGAAAGTTGTTAAGGTGATTTCTATGTTTTTGGGCTTTTGGGCTTTTTAATTGATTTATTTTAATTTATGGCAGCTTTGCCATAGATAAATTCCTATTTATAGGAATAGCTTGTTTTCATTTGGATCAATTCGAGGTTTAACTAGGTTGGTTTGTTATTTTCCCTAATCGATTATTCACTCGAAAAGTGAATAAGTATCCAAAAAGGAATTTAATTCCTCACTTCTCACTTTTGAATTGGAAAGTTGGAGAGTAAAACCCAAAATCCTATTCATGAGGATTTACTGTTTTGTTTGTTGTGGGAGCTATGGGCGTGGGATCATCGCGAGGTTGGGCTCGTTGGATCCAGCTCGAAGAAACCTTGGATTGCCGCAGTTTTCAGCCACTTCTATAGGTGTTCTTTTTTCTGGTTCAGTTTTCCATTTTGCCCTTTTGGCTGTGAGGTAGGGCTTTCCTATTTTATTGTTTCTGCTCCGTTTCTGTATGCTAGTTCTACTCAGTTCGGCGGGTATGAAGATTTCCCTATTTTTTGGGATGAGGGTTCGAGATTTTATGCCATTATGCTGGCAGTTTTTGCATACGGTGTTCGATTCCATTTATTTTGGATTTTTGGAATTTTTGAACCCAAATGCAAAATGAGTTTTAATTTGTAAGTTTTCAAAAATTTTGGAGTTTTTACCTCATTTTGCATGCTGCCCTGTTTTCTCAAGTTTTCTTGGTACAATGTGTGTCATGGACCTAGATGACCCATTTAGATAATAGTCAGACCACTTTTGCACTTTTATGTTGCTTTGGGATGTGTGTTGCATCCATACTCCTGACTTTGTGTTCGGTTGAGTGATTTGTTACCTATTGTTATTGTTTCTTTTAGACCTTTTCTTTTATTTCATGAACGCTGAGATTCATGTAGAATCCATACTCTTGGATTGAGGCTGGTTGAGTAAGTTCATGATGTTTTGTCTTGTTGCATCATTGGGATTCATGTAGAATCCAAACTCTCGGATTGAGACAAGTTGAGTGATTTCATGATGTATGGTTTTATTGGCTTTGGGATTCATGTAGAATCCATCCTTCCCGTGTTTCTTTTAGTTGGGTGTTTTCTTTGCATTGTGTTCTCATTCCTGTCCTTGTGTTATGATCTTTGTGATGGTGGTGCGCCACACACGAGCACATTTGCGTACATTTGTTGAGTGACTTACAAGGCTCAATCTTCTGTGGTACTTTCGAAAGTTATGATCATTGGGGTTGGGATGGGAGTATGCATGCCCACAGGCACTTGTTGTAGGATGAGCATGGGTAGGGTAGGGTAGCATATGGAGGGGGCTTCTATCTTGCAGCCTGGTGACCTTAGTCCCATAGGGTTGGCAGAGGAAGTTTTGAATAAGTGATAATTAAAGAAAATGTGTGACTGGTAATAAAACTTAAGATAATAAAATATGTGTGCAGGGCCCTCCATTGAGGAGTTGAAATGCATGATCCGAGCTTGGGCTTGTCAATGCCAAGAGACTCTCCATGATGTCAGCCCCTACCTAGTAGCCTTTTGAGTGTCTGACCAGGACCTATACTCCTTGCATTGTCTTAGGTTCTTGGATGCAGCCATCATACTGTCTGGCATGAGTGTTAGCCTTGGACGTTGTGCTTTATGTGTGTTTTTAGTTGGATCATTATCTCCATCAGCATGGTGGGTGTGGACCTATGGGTGCCATGTGGTTGGGAGGCATAGCTACCTTCACCACTGCTAGGGATCAGTTTACAAAGATGATCTTTTGTCCTAGTGTGACCATTGCTGGATGCCTTCATTTGGTACTTCAGGTTTCGGAGTATGCTTTCATTGGGATTCTTGTATATCATGTTTAGATGATGTTAGTTTTTTTGACACATTCCCATTTTATGATGTTTAGCATATTATTAGATGATGTTAATTGACTTAGTAGTATATTTGTTGCTTACTGCTATGTAGCATGTGATAGGTGATGTTACCTACTGTAGGATTATCTTATGCATTATCACTAGCGTGTTAGATTTCCTTATGCTTATATTGTTGCATATTTTAGTAGTGACATCTCTATTACGACAGTACTGACGATTTGGTTGGTGGCTTGGCATGTTACGCGCAGGGGATGGCTAGGACCCACGATGGTCTTATGATGCTATTGACGATTGGGAGGAACCATGTACTTAGTTTGTTTGTTCAGTTCATTGCGATGTTGCTTTTTTTCTCTACGATATTTATTTCAGTGTGTTCTTTGTTGTTGTAGTTTAGATGGATAGATGTTCTTCTTTCTGTGTTGTTCTTGCACTCGAGTGTTCATTCCTCAAGCCTTTGTGGATCCGGTACTCCCTGGTGTGGAGGTTCTTTGGTTTATTCTTCTCCTTTTTGAGTTTTGGAAGTGTCTTTGTTTTCTATGGGCAACATTTGTTCAGCATGGTGCGACACTTTAAAAAGTATCGCACGCCCATGCAAACTATGTCGTACGACACTGGAAGAGTTTCACATGCCTTCTTGAAAAATGTCATATGATGCTGAAAATTGTCGCATGGCTTCTTGAGAAATTTCATACAACACTGGAAGAGTGTCACACGCCTTAAGGAGAAGTGTCACCCTCCCTTAGTAAAAAGGGTCGCACAATTTTTGTGAAAAACCTGCGTGTGCTATCAGCAGGCACTTTTCTTCATGATTCATACTTTCTAAGAGTTGATTTGGATACACTTTTGGACATTTTTTGACCCTATGTTGTTGCATTTGAAATTCTGTCAGTTTCTCTTGAAATTCAGTTTTCGTGTTTCTGTTCTGTTCTCTTGGGGTTTAAAATATATTGTTAAAGTATAAGTTGACGTATATTTAATTTCTTATACTTAAGATATATTTTAATATATGCGATGAATCTTTTGAGATAGGTTTTAGACCTCTTGGAGATAAGTTATGGATTCTAGGAAATTTTAGGGCTTAAAAAATCTAGACTTAGCAAATTTTCAGGGCTTCAAGATTTTAGGCTTAGCTAGATTTTAAGATTTTGCATTTTACCCCAGCTTGGTGTTTTGTGTATGAGTGGTCATTTCTTGTGCCCTCATCTTGTTTGTGGTGGTTGTTGGCTTTTGTTTGTGTGTGTCAGTTTGGTAGTGGTGTTTAGAGATTCGTTGGTTGCAAGGATTGTGTTGAAGTCTTCCATTGTGATCTTTGTGATCCTTGTATGATGTTGTCATGTTCATTCATACTTGTAAAAAAAAAATATTCTGGCTTGCTTTTCATCATTATTTCCAAGGATCTCCAAGCGGGGCATTACATCTAGTATCAGAGCCCATGTTTAAACACTGGGATCTCTGTGTTTATGTTGCCCATGTAGCTATTGCTACATTGGTTGAGTGCGAGTGTCTTGGTGAGAACTCGTGATTCTTGTTGCATTGGTATCTTCTTGGGATGGATTTTCTTGTCCAGTAGATATAACTAGAGGAGTGTGTGGAGAAGGAAGTGAGTCTTCCTGGCTTTGTAGGTGGGTTCGATGTGCCTTGTTTGGTTGGTTTCTTGTGTGACCCTTTTTGGATGGAACCATTGATTGGTGTCCATGTGTTGGCTTTGAGTGTTTCTTTTTGTTTTTGCTTGTTGAGTAAGGTGCATTGTTTCCCTCTTTTCTCTTGATTGTAAGTTGATGAATGAATCTTATTTTTGATTCTATGTTTTATCTTTAGGGTGATGAAATGGTTCCTTTCATTGAAAATGAGTGTTTATTGTGAACCATTGCAAAGTAGTAGGTTTGCATTATATCCTTGGGTTAATGACTTAAGTCCCCAATTTGATTACTTCTTAAGCTTATGGAAATTTGTATTAGATGGATGAATATCTAAATGTTGCATTACATGGAAATTATTGTTGTCTGCATATGCATGAGGTTACTAATGGTATACTACTTGATGTGCGTGAGTGTGTTCTCTAACATTGCTAGGAGGATGTATTCTTTAGCATGGTGTGGTGATTTATCCCTCTTGTGTGACTGTACTCAGTCATCACCTGTAATGTGATTTGTTTGATGCCTTATTTTATTTGGCTGGAGGTACTTTCCTGATGTTGTTGGGCTAGCATTGGTTTTTAGTTTCTGCCTCTCTTGGAGTAGTCATCAAATTTTATCTATCGCTCTCTTTGTGACAATTGTCACATTTGACTTATTTCTAAAGTGAGCTCTTTTTGGTACTTACTGTTGGAATTGATAATTCTCCCATTTGGGCTTTTTGATTATGTTTCATGATGACTATTCTGGATGTGTTTTATTGCTGCCCAGTTGTGTGTTGTGACTCTATCATGTTCATCTCGAACCTCTTGTAGTACGTTCAAGGGATAATATCATGGAGAACATGCTAGTGTGTCTTTGTTAGATTTAAAGTTGTTATTGTAATTGAATGCTTTAAAAGATGAGCAAACATAGTGTATTCTTAAAGAAATTGAAAGGTATGTACTTGTTTTATGGTGACTCTTGGTCCCTTGCTTGAAAATCTTTCAGTTTCATTATGCATCAATGCTTATGTTATGTTTAATTAATGAAATTATGAAAGAGTAGCAATGATGGTTTCAATGTGTGAATTACCTTTCATTCCATGTCTTATGTTTTTCTGGGCATGTGTGCTCTTGTGTGGATTTGGACATTTTGTCTGTTACTTGTCTTGGTCACCAAGGCTGTTGATTTTGTCTTTGTTATTTTTTCTTGAGTGGTGACTCAAATCTTGGGTCTTAGGACTCTCGAAGCTCCATCTTGTTGTCATTTTTTTTGTTGTCTTTCTGGTACTTTTCAGATGGAGCCAGTCTAAGTCCGGATGTGAAGCTTTGGCTTTTGGAGTTGTTGATCGATGTTTTGAGTACCTTCTCGAGTAGAGGCCAATTCAATCATGACATATCATATTTATGGCCATTGGAGATGTTTAACTATTCATGATATTCATAAGGAAGAGTTATCTTGTCTTCATAATCTACTAGGTACTTGTTGGAGTTTGTGCTTGGGTTTTTGTGTTTCCTATTGCATTGACCCACCCTTGTGAGGTGTAGTGTGGTTTGTGAGCGTTCCTTGTTGTGGATGATGTTGCCTGGTCATTTGGGAGTTATCTTTTTGGATGTTGTCTTGGGCGCATCTATGTATCCCTTTCTCTCTTGTGAGAGTAGGCTAGTGTGGTTATGCCACTAGCTTAGTGGTGTTCTCTGGTGAGTATGTTGATGGTTGGTGGAATTGTGAGTTTCCTAATGCATCATGGACTAGTTAGTGTAGAGGTTGAGAGAGAGACTCCCTCTTAGTCCTAATACTTTGTAGTATCCTTCTCACTAAGCTTATATCTTCATGTGGATTGTCTCAGTCAAGTTTTCTCATTAACTGTTGACTTGAGGCTAGAGATTGAGTTTAGTGGTAGATTGTGTGTAGTTTTCCTAGCATGGTGCTAGAGGGACATCATATCGTTGGACACATGTTACCATCTCGTGAGTTGGTATGTAGACATTTCATGATTGTGTCCACTGACAAAAGTTTTTGCAACATTGTGGAAGGTGATATCTTGACTGGTTGGTTTGTGTTACCCTAGTTCCCAGTGATAGTTGAGCTTTGGTACCTTGGAGAGGTGTTGTGCTCCTACACTTGGTGGTGAGTAGTCCTTTGGAGTGTGTCCTTTTGTTGGTAAACTTTCATCCTCTTTGTTCTAAGGGTGAGTTTATGTGGATTCCAGAATGATCATCTGTGACATGATAGTATTCTTGGGAATTTGGGATGGTTATTCCCCATGATTACAACTGTTGAGAAAGTGCTTAGTGTTTTGACCTGGTTTTGTGGTCATGTGGTTGGTGCATGTCTTAGTTGGGCACCTGTTGACAAGGTAGAGAGGGTTTTTCCTTAGCTTATATTGTTGACTCTCTGGCTAGATGGGTTCTTCGTAGCGCATAGAAGGCTCCTTGTTGGAGGACCTTGTGTCTCTGTGACACCCATTCTCTCGTGGTTAACCTATTTGTGGGTTAACGTGATGCTTTGAGAATGTTGGAGTGATATGGTTTGACTTGTGGAGAGTTATACGAGTCATTCCTTTTTCTTAGTTTTGGATTTGGTTCTTGTGTGTTTTGGTTTCTATTCTTGAATTGCAGGCTTCCAGGAGTAAGCCTAGTCTTTGGGGGGGATAATGTAGTGACTCTCTTGTTTGACTTCTGTAAGTCATCCTGATGGATGCCACCTTGCTGATATTTTGTTGTGATGGGATCATAATTGGGACCCTCAGTGGTATACACCATCAAGGTGTTTGGATTTTTGTTTCTGTATCAGTTGCTTTGATTATGCTTTTGACTGATCTTTGAGATTATGATGTGATTTATGGTTCACTGTGGTTTGTGCTAGTGGTTACCAAGATCGATGTGGTATCATGAGGTTGTGTCATTATTACCCTGAGATGTGTGCAGAGATTGCACTATATTCTATTACCATGCTACACTGGACTAGGTTCTTGTAGCAGTGGTTATGTTTATGATTGTGTTTTCTTATGTGTTTTAAATGCCTTTTTAATGCAGAGTAATCAATCTTTATTAAATGCTTAAGTAATTAAATGGATTGTTCATGTGGGATTATTTGGTTATGTCCTGCAAACATTTACCTTGTTACATTTTTTATTAGAGAGATATTTGTTACTCATGTTATGTTTACATTTGAGATGACCTGAGGGTCAGATGTTACTCTTTGATTTTAGTATCATAGATATTAGACTACTATGTTGTTCAGTTAATCATATTGCATGATGATGCCATTTTGAGATGACAGTGTGTTTTATGATGATATCTGGTATTTGGACATACCTCTAATTATGTTATTTTGATGGATTTAATGCTATGGTTATTTACTTCATTCCTGCAGTGTTATGCTTTATGCGAACGTGAGTGATGTAAATAGATTAGTTTAATCTAGTTAAATAAATGTTTAAATTAGGTGATCTAATGCATTTATTTCTTCGGCTATGTTATTATACGCAATTGCACTTGATCGTGTTGTTTAGTGTGCAAGATTTATATCCCTGACAGTGGCACATGGAGTTAGTGATTCAGTCTTTCATATTTTACCAATGTCATCCTTATATGATCGACGTATCTTTAAATAAATGTTTAATTTAAACCTTTCAGTGATTATTAAATCTGAACTCATTGCATTATGTGATTAGACTAGTAAGCGTGTCTATGCATTTAGAGGTTCACATTGTCGCAAAAGTTGTTAAGGTGATTTCTGTGTTATTGGGCTTTCGGGCTTTTTAATTGATTTATTTTAATTTCTGGCAGCTTTGTCATAGATGAATTCCTATTTATAGGAATAGCCTATTTTCATTTGGGTCAATTCGGGGTTTAACTAGGTTGGTTGGTTATTTTCCCTAATCGATTATTCACTCGAAAAGTGAATAAGTATCCAAAAAGGAATTTAATTCGTCCCTTCTCACTTCTGAATTGGAAAGTTGGAGAGTAAAACCCAAAATCCTATTCATGAGGATTTACTATTTTGTTTGTTGTGGGAGCTATGGGCGTGGTATCATTGCGAGGTTGGGCTCGTTGGATCCAGCATGGGGAAACCTTGGATTGCCACGATTTTTAGCCACTTCTATGGGTGTTTTATTTTCTGGTTCAGTTTTTCGTTTTGCCCTTTTGGCTGTGAGGTAGGGCTTTCTTGTTTTATTGTTTCTGCTCCCTTTTTTATTCTATTTTTGGTAGTTGTTTGTTTGGATGCTGAGAACTAGTGTTCCCCTCCATTTCTGTACGCTAGTTCTACCCGGTTGGGAGGGTATGAACATTTTCCTATTTTTTGGGATTAGGGTTTGGGATTTTGCGCCATTATGCTGGCCTTTTTTACATAGAGTGTCTGATTCATTTTATTTTTGGATTTTTGGAATTTTTGAACCCAAAGGCCAAATGGGTTTTAATTTTGAAGTTTTCTAAATTTTTGGATTTTTTACCTCGTTTTGCATGCCACCTTATTTTCTCGAGTTTTCTTGGCACAATGTGGGTCATGGACCTGGATGACCCATTTAGATATCAGTCAGACCACTTTTGTACTTTTATGTTGCTTTGGGATGCATGTTGCATCCATACTCCCGACTTTGTGTTCGGTTTAGTGATTTGTGACCTGTTGTTATTGTTTCTTTTAGACCTTTGCTTTTGTTTCGTGAACACTGAGATTCGTGTAGAATCCATACCCTCAGATTGAGGCTGGTTGAGTAAGTTCATGATGTTTGGTCTTGTTGCATCATTGGGATTCATGTAGAATCCAAACTCTCGGATTGAGGCCGGCTGAGTGATTTCATTATGTATGGTTTTATTGGCTTTGGGATTCATGTAGAATCCATCCTTCCCGTGTTGCTTTCAGTTGGGTATTTTCTTTGAATTGTGTTCTCATTCCTGTCCTTGTGTTATGATATTTGTGATGGTGGTACGCCACACATGAGTACGTTGTCGTACATTTTTTACCTCGTTTTGCATGCCACCTTATTTTCTCGAGTTTTCTTGGCACAATGTGGGTCATGGACCTGGATGACCCATTTAGATATCAGTCAGACCACTTTTACACTTTTATGTTGATTTGGGATGCGTGTTGCATCCGGACTCTCAACTTTGTGTTCGGTTGAGTGATTTGTTACCTGTTGTTTAGCTTTTTTTTAGACCTTTTCTTTTGTTTCATGAACGTTGGGATTCGTGTAGAATCCATACCCTCGGATTGAGGCTGGTTGAGTAAGTTCATGATGTTTGGTCTTGTTGCATTATTGGGATTCATGTAGAATCCAAACTCTCATATTGAGGCCGGCTGAGTGATTTCATGATGTATGGTTTTATTGGCTTTGGGATTCATGTAGAATCCATCCTTCCCGTGTTGCTTTCAGTTGGGTATTTTCTTTGAATTGTGTTCTCATTCCTGTCCTTGTGTTATGATCTTTGTGATGGTGGTGCGCCACACATGAGTACATTTGCGTACATTTTTTGAGTGAGTTGTGAGGCTCGATCTTTCGTGGTACTTTCGGAAGTTATGATCATTGGGGTTGGGATGGGAGTATGCATAACCATGGACACTTTTTGTAGGATGAGCATGGGTAGGGTAGGGTAGCATATGGAGGGGGCTTCTATCTCGCAGCTTGGTGACCTTAGTCCCATAGGGTTTCCAGAGGAAGTTTTAAATAAGTGATAATCAAAAAAAATGTGTGACTGGTAATAAAATTTAAGATAATAAAATGTGTGTGCAGGGCCCCCCGTTGAGGAGTTGAAATGCACGATCTGAGCTTGGGCTTGTCGATGCCAAGCAACTCTCCATGATGTCAGCCCCTACTTAGTAGCCTTTTGAGTGTTTTACTAGGACCTATACTCCTTGCATTGTCTTAGGTTCTTGGATGCAACCATCATACTGTCTGGCGTGAGTGTTAGCCTTGGACGTTGTGCTTTATGTGTGTTTGTGGTTGGATCAATATCTCCATCAGCATGGCGGGTGTGGACCTATGGGTTCCACGTGGTTGGAAGGCGTAGCTACCTTCACCACTACTAAGAATCAGTGTACAGAGACGATCTTTTGTCCTAGTACGACAGTTGTTGGATGCCTTCATTTGGTACTTCGGGTTTCGGAGTATGGTTTCATTGGGATGCTTGTATATCATGTTTAGATGATGTTAGTTTATTTGACACATTCCCATTTTATGATGTTTAGGATATGATTAGATGATGTTAATTGATTTAGTACTATATCTATTGATTACTGTTGTGTAGCATGTGATAGGTGATGTTACCTACTGTAGGATTATCTTATGCATTATCACTAGCATGTTAGATTTTCTTATGCTTATATTGTTGCATATTTTAGTAGTGACATCCCTATTATGACAGTACTGATGATTTGGTTGGTGTCTTGGGATGTTATGTGTGGGGGATGGCTAGGAGCCATGATGGTCTAATGATGCTATTGATGGTTGGGAGGAACCACGTACTTAGTTTATTTGTTCAGTTCATTGCGATGTTGCTTTTGTTCTCTTCGATGTTTATTTCAGTGTGTTCTTTGCTGTTGTAGTTTAGATAGATAGATGTTCTTCTTTCTGTGTTGTTCTTGCACCTGAGTGTTCATTCCTGGAGCCTTTGTGGATCTAGTACTCCCTAGTGTGGAGGTTTTTTGGTCTATTCTTCACCTTTCTGAGTTCTTGAAGTGTCTTTGTTTTCTATGGGTGACATTTGTTCAGCATGTTGTGACACATTAAAAAGTATCGCACGCCCATGCAAACTATGTCGTATGACACTGGAAGAGTGCCACACACCTTCTTGAGAAATGTTGTATGATGCTGAAAAGTGTCGCATGCTTTCTTGAAAAATGTCGTACGACACTGGAAGAGTGTCGTACGCCTTAAGGAGAAGTGTCACCCTCCCTTAGTAAAAAGTGTCGCACATTTTTTGTGAAAAACCTGCGCGTGCTATCAGCAGGCACTTTTCTTCGTGATCTGTACTTTCTGAGAGTTGATTTGGATACACTTTTGGGTCTTCTTCGACCCTATGTTGTTGCATTTGAAATTCTGTCGGTTTCTCTTGAAATCCAATTTTTGTGTTTCTGTTTTAGTTTCTTGGGGTTTAAAATATATCGTTAAAGTATAAGTTGACGTATATTTAATTTCTTATACTTAAGATATATTTTAATATATGTGACAAATCTTTTGAGATAGGTTTAAGTATAAGTTGACGTATATTTAATTTCTTATACTTAAGATATATTTTAATATATGTGACAAATCTTTTGAGATAGGTTTCAAACCTCTCAGAGATAAGTTATGGATTCTAGGAAATTTCAAGGCTTCAGAAATCTAGACTTAGCCAATTTTCAAGGCTTCAGGATTTCAGACTTAGCCAAATTTTAAGATTCTGCATTTTACCCCAGCTTGGTGTTTTGTTTATGAGTGGTCATTTCTTGTGCCCTCATCTTGTTTGTGGTGGTTTTTCACTTTTGTTTGTGTGTGTCAGTTTGGTAGTGGGGTTTGGAGATTCGTTGGTTGCCAGGATTGTGTTGAAGTCTTCTATTGTGATCTTTGTGATCCTTGTATGATGTTGTCATGTGCATTCATACTTGTAAAAAAAAAAATATTTTGGCTTGTTTTTCATCTTTTTTTGCAAGGATCTCCAGGTGGGGCATTAAATTTGGTATCAAAGCCCATGTTCAAACATTGGGATCTCTGTGTTTATGTTGCCCATGTAGTTGTTGTTGCGTTGGTTGAGTGTGAGTGTCTTGGTGAGAACTCGTGATTCTTGTTGCTTTGGTATCTACTTGGGATGGATTTTCTTGTCCAGTAGATATGACTAGAGCATTGTGTGGAGAAGGAAGTGAGTCTTCCTAGCTTTGTAGGTGGGATCGATGTGCCTTGTTTGGTTGGTTGTTTGTGTGACCCTTTTTGGATGGAACCACTGATTGGTGTCCATATGTTGGCTTTGAGTGCTGCTTTTTTTTTTCTCCTTGTTTAGTAAGGTGCATTGTTTTCCTATTTTCCCCTAATTGTAAGTTGATGAATGAATCTTATTTGTGATTCTATGTTTTATCTTTAGGGTGATAAAAGGGTTCCTTTCATTGAAAATGAGTGTTTATTGTGAATCATTGCAAAGTAGTAGGTTTGCATTATATCCTTGGGTTAATGACTTAAGTCCCCAATTTGATTACTTCTTAAGCTTATAGAAATTTGTATTAGATGGATGAATATCTAAATGTTACATTGCATGGAAATTATTGTTGTCTGCATATGCATGAGGTTATTGATGGTATACTACTTGATGTGCGTGAGTGTGTTCTCTAACATTGCTAGGAGGATGTATTCTTTAGCATGGTGTGGTGATTTATCCCTCTTGTGTGACTGTACTCAGTCATCACCTGTAATGTGATTTGTTTGATGCCTTATTTTATTTGGCTGGAGGTAATTTCCTAATGTTGTTGGGCTAGCATTGGTTTTTAGTTTTTGCCTCTCTTGGAGTAGTCATCAAATTTTATCTATCACTCTCTTTTTGACAATTGTCACATTTGACTTATTGTCTAAGTGAGCTCTTTTTGGTACTTACTGTTGGAATTGATAATTCTCCCATTTGGGCTTCTTGATTATGTTTCGTGATGACTATTCTGGATGTGTTTTATTGCTGCCCAGTTGTGTGTTGTGACTCTATCATGTTCATCTCAAACCTCTTGTAGTATGGTCAAGGGATAATATCATGGAGAACATGCTAGTGTGTCTTTGTTAGATTTAAAGTTGTTATTGTAATTGAATGGTTTAAAATATGAGTAAACCTAGTGTATTCTTAAAGAAATTGAAAGGTATGTACTTGTTTTATGGTGACTCTTGGACCCTTGCTTGAAAATCTTTCAGTTTCATTATGCATCAGTGCTTATGTTATGTTTAATTAATGAAATTATGAAAGAGTAGCAATGATGGTTTCAATGTGTGAATTACCTTTCATTCTATGTCTTATTTTGTTCTGGGCATGTGTGCTCTTGTGTGGATTTGGACATTTTGTCTATTTCTTTTCTTGGTGACCAAGGCTGTTGATTTTGTCTTTGTTATTTTGTCTTGAGTGGTGACTCAGATCTTGGGTCTTAGGACTCTTGAAGCTCCATCTTGTTGTAGTTTTTGTTGTTTTCTTTCTGGCACTTTTCAGATGGAGCCAATCTGAGTCCGAATGTGAAGCTTTGTCTTTTGGAGTTGTTGATCGATGTTCCGAGTACCTTGTTGAGTAGAGGCCAATTCAATCATGACATATCATATTTATGGCCATTGGAGACATTTAACTGTTCATGATATTCATATGGAATTGTTATCTCATCTTCATAATCTACTAGGTACTGTATGGAGTTCGTGCTTGGGTTTTTGTGTTTCCTATTGCACTTACCCACCCTTGTGAGGTGTAGTATCGTTTGTGAGCGTTTCTTGTTGTGGATGATGTTGTCTGGTCATTTGGGAGTGACTCAGTTCTTTGATGAGTTCAAATTCTCCTTTTTGGGTGTTGTCTTGGGCACATCTCCGTATCCCTTTCTTTCTTGTGAGAGTAGGCTAGTGTGGTTATGCCACTAGCTCAGTAGTGTTCTCCGGTGAGTATTTTGATTGTTGGTGGAATTGTTAGATTCCTAATGCATCATGGATTGGTTAGTGTAGAGGTTGAGAAAGAGACTCCCTCTCAGTCCTAATACTCTATAGTATCCTTCTCCCTAAGCTTATATCTTCATGTGGATATTCTCAATAAATTTTTCTCATTAACTATTGATTTGAGGCTAGAGATTGAGTTTAGGGATAGATTGGTGTAGTTTTCCTAGCATGGTGCTAGAGGGACATCATATCGTTGGACACATGTTACCATCTCGTGAGTTGGTATGCAGACATTTCAAGATTGTGTCCACTGACGAAAGTCTGTGCAACCTTGTGGAAGGTGATATCTTTTCTAGTTGGGTTGTGTTACCCTAGTTCCTAGTGATAGTTGAGCTTTGGTACCTTGGAGAGGTGTTGTGCTCCTACACTTGGTGGTGAGTAGTACTTTGGAGTTGTCCTTTTGTTGGTAAACTTTCATCCTCTTTGTTCTAAGGGTGAGTTTATGTGGATTCCAGAATGATCATGTGTGACATGATAGTATTCTTGGGAATTTGGGATGGTTACTCCCCATGATTCCAACTTTTGTTGGAAGTGCTTAGTGGTTTGACCTTGTTTTGTGGTCATATGGTTGGTGCATGTCTTAGTTGGGCACCTATTGACGAGGTAGAGAGGGTTTTTCCTTACATTGTATTGTTGACTCTATGGCTAGATGGGTTGTTCATAGCGCATAGAAGGCTCCTTGTTGGAGGACCTTATGTCTGTGTGACACCCATTCTCTCATGGTTAACCTATTTGGGGGTTAACGCGATGGTTTGAGAATGTTGGAGTGATTTGGTTTGACTTGTGGAGAGTTTGACAAGTCATTCCATTTGCTCAGTTTTGGATTTTGGTTCTTGTGTGTTTTGGTTTCTATTCTTGGATTGCAGGCTTCCATGAGTAAGCCTAGTCTTTGGGGGGGATGATGTAGTGCCTCTCTCATTTGACTTCTGTAAGTCATCCTGATGGATGCAACCTTGCTGATATTTTGTTGTGACGGGATCATAATTGGGACCCTCAGTGGTCTACACTGTCGAGGTGTTTGAATTTTTGTTTATGTATCAGTTGCTTTGATTATGCTTTTGACTGATCTTTGAGATTATGATGTGATTTATGGTTCACTGAGGTTTGTGCCAGTGGTTACCAGGATCGATGTGGTATCATGAGGTTGTACCATGATTACCCTGAGATGTGTGTAGAGATTGCTCTATATTCTATTACCATGCTACACTGGACTAGGTTCCTGTAGCAGTGGTTAGTCATGTTTATGACTGTGTTTGCTTATGTGTTTTAAATGCCTTTTTAATGTAGAGTAATAAATCTTTATTAAATGCTTAAGTAATTAAATGGATTGTTCATGTGGGATTATTTGGTTGTGGGTCAGACATTTACCTTGTTACATTTATGATTAGAGAGATATTTGTTACTCATGTTATGTTTACATTTGAGATGACCTGAGGGTCAGATGTTACTCTTTTATTTCAGTATCATAAATATTAGACTACTATGTTGTTCAATTAATCATATTGCATGATGATGCCATTTTGAGATGACAGTGTGTTTTATGATGATATCTGGTATTTGGACATACCTTTGATTATGTTATTTTGATGGATTTAATGCTATGGTTATTTACTTCATTCCTGAGGTGTTATGCTTTATGCGAACGTGAGTGATGTAAATAGATTATTTTAATCTAATTAAAGAAATGGTTAAATTAGGTGATCTAATGCATTTATTGCTTTGGCTATGTTATTATATGAAATTGCACTTGATCTTGTTGTTTAGTGTGCAAGATTTATATCCCTGGTAGTGGCACATGGAGTTAGTGATTCACCCTTTCATATTTTACCAATGTTGTCCTTATATGATCGATGTATCTTTAATTAAATGTTTAATTTAAACCTTTTGGTGATTATTAAATCTGAACTCATTGCATTATGTGATTAGACTAGTAAGCGTGTCTGTGCATTTAGAGGTTCGCATTGTCGCGAAAGTTGTTAAGGTGATTTCTATGTTTTTGGGCTTTCGGGCTTTTTAATTGATTTATTTTAATTTCTAGCAACTTTTCCATAGATGAATTCCTATTTATAGGAAATAGCCTATTTTCGTTTGGGTCAATTTGGGGTTTAGCTAGGTTGGTTGGTTATTTTCCCTAATCGATTATTCACTCGAAAAGTGAATAAATATCTAAAAAGGAATTTAATTCCTCACTTCTCACTTTTGAATTGGAAAGTTGGAGAGTAAAACCCAAAATCCTATTCATGAGGATTTACTGTTTTGTTCGTTGTGGGAGCTATGGGTGTGGGATCGTCGCGAGGTTGGGCTCATTGGATCCAGCTCGGGGAAACCTTGGATTGCTACAATTTTTAGCCACTTCTGTGGGCGTTTTATTTTCTGGTGCAGTTTATCGTTTTGCCCTTTTGGCTGTGAGGTAAGGCTTTCCTGTTTTGTTGTTTCTGCTTCGTTTTTGCTTCTATTTTTGGTAGCCATTTGTTTGGAGGCTGAGAACTAGTGTTACCCTCCATTTCTGTATGCTAGTTCTACCCGGTTGGGCGGGTATGAACATTTCCCTATTTTTTGGGATTAGGGTTTGGGATTTTATGCCATTATGCTAGCTATTTTTGCATACGGTGTCCGATTCTATTTATTTTTGGATTTTTGGAATTTTTGAACCCAAAGGCCAAATGGGTTTTAATTTTGAAGTTTTCCAATTTTTTGGAATTTTTACCTCATTTTGTGTGCCACCTTGTTTTCTCGAGTTTTCTTGGCACAATGTAGGTCGTGGACCTAGATGACCCATTTAGATATCAGTCAGACCACTTTTACACTTTTATGTTGATTTGGGATGCGTGTTGCATCCGGACTCTCAACTTTGTGTTCGGTTGAGTGATTTGTTACCTGTTGTTTAGCTTTTTTTTAGACCTTTTCTTTTGTTTCATGAACGTTGGGATTCGTGTAGAATCCATACCCTCGGATTGAGGCTGGTTGAGTAAGTTCATGATGTTTGGTCTTGTTGCATTATTGGGATTCATGTAGAATCCAAACTCTCATATTGAGGCCGGCTGAGTGATTTCATGATGTATGGTTTTATTGGCTTTGGGATTCATGTAGAATCCATCCTTCCCGTGTTGCTTTCAGTTGGGTATTTTCTTTGAATTGTGTTCTCATTCCTGTCCTTGTGTTATGATCTTTGTGATGGTGGTGCGCCACACATGAGTACATTTGCGTACATTTTTTGAGTGAGTTGCGAGGCTTGATCTTTCGTGGTACTTTCAAAAGTTATGATCATTGGGGTTGGGATGGGAGTATGCATAACCATGGGCACTTGTTGTAGGATGAGCATGGGTAGGGTAGGGTAGCATATGGAGGGGGCTTCTATCTCGTAGCCTGGTGACCTTAGTCCCATATGGTTTGCAAAGGAAGTTTTAAATAAGTGATAATTAAAAAAAATATGGGACTGGTAATAAAAATTAAGATAATAAAATGTGTGTGCAGGGCCCTCCGTTGAGGAGTTGAAATGCACAATCCGAGCTTGGGCTTGTTGATGCCAAGCGACTCTCCATGATGTCGGCCCCTACTTAGTAGCCTTTTGAGTGTCTGACTAGGACCTATACTCCTTCCATTGTCTTAGGTTCTTGGATGCAGTCATCATACTGTCTGGCGTGAGTGTTAGCCTTAGACATTGTGCTTTATGTGTGTTTGTGGTTGGATGATTATCTCCATCAGCACGGCGGGTGTTGACCTATGGGTGCCACATGGTTGGGAGGCATAGGTACCTTCACCACTACCAGGGATCGATGTACAAAGACAATCTTTTGTCCTAGTGCGACCGTTGCTGGATGCCTTGATTTGGTACTTCGGGTTTCAAAGTATGCTTTCATTGGGATGCTTGTATATCATGTTTAGATGATGTTATTTTATTTGACGCATTCCTATTTTATGATGTTTAGCATATGATTAGATGATGTTAATTGATTTAGTAGTATATCTGTTGCTTACTACTGTGTAGCATGTGATAGGTGATGTTACCTACTGTAGGATTATCTTATGCGTTATCACTAGCATGTTAGATTTCCTTATGCTTATATTGTTACATATTTTAGTAGTGACACCCCTATTATGACAGTACTGACGATTTGGTCAGTGGCTTGGGATGTTACGCACGGGGGATGGCTAGGACCCACGATGGTCTTATGATGCTATTGACGGTTGGGAGGAATCACGTACTTAGTTTGTTTGTTTAGTTCATTGTGATCTTGCTTTTGTTCTCTTCCATGTTTATTTTAGTGTGTTCTTTGCTGTTGTAGTTTAGATGGATAGATGTATTTCTTTCTGTGTTGTTCTTGCACTCGAGTGTTCATTTCTCGAGCCTTTGTTGATCCAGTACTCCCTGGTGTGGAGGTTCTTTGGTCTATTCTTTGCCTTTCTGAGTTCTAGAAGTGTCTTTGTTTTCTATGGGCGACATTTGTTCAGCATGGTGAGACACTTTAAAAGGTATTGCATGCCCATGCAAACTATGTCGTACAACATTGGAAGAGTGTCACACGCCTTTTTGAGAAATGTCGTATGATGCTGAAAAGTGTCGCATGCCTTCTTGAGAAATGTTGTACGACACTGGAAGAGTGTCGCACGCCTTAAGGAGAAGTGTCGCCCTTCCTTAGTAAAAAGTCTTGCATGATTTTTGTGAAAAACTTGCGCGTGCTATCATCGGGAAATTTTCTTCATGATCCATACTTTTTGAGAGTTGATTTGGATACCCTTTTGGACGTTCTTCAACCCTATGTTGTTGCATTTGAAATTCTTTTGGTTTCTCTTGAAATCCAGTTTTCGTGTTTCTGCTCTAGTCTCTTGGGGTTTAAAATATATCGTTAAAGTATTCTCTCATGGTTAACCTATTTGGGGGTTAACACGATGGTTGGAGAATGTTGGAGTGATCTGGTTTGACTTGTGGAGAGTTTGACGAGTCATTCCTTTTGCTCAGTTTTTGATTTTGGTTCTTGTGTATTTTGGTTTCTATTCTTGGATTGCAGGCTTCCAGGAGTAAGCCTAGTCTTTGGGGGGGATGATGTAGTGCCTCTCTCGTTTGACTTCTGTAAGTCATCCTGATGGATGCAACATTGCTGATATTTTGTTGTGATGGGATCATAATTGGGACCCTGAGTAGTCTACACCGTCGAGGTGTTTGGATTTTTGTTTCTGTATCAGTTGCTTTGATTATGCTTTTGACTGATCTTTGAGATTATGATGTGATTTATGGTTCACTGAGGTTTTTGCTAGTGATTACCAGAATCGATGTGGTATCATGAGGTTGTGCCATGATTACCCTGAGATGTGTGCAGAGATTGCACTATATTCTATTACCATGCTACACTAGACTAGGTTCCTGTAGCAGTGGTTAGTCATGTTTATGACTGTGTTTGCTTATGTGTTTTAAATGCCTTTTTAATGCAGAGTAATCAATCTTTATTAAATGCTTAAGTAATTAAATGGATTCTTCATGTGGGATTATTTGGTTATGTGCTGCAGACCTTATTACATTTATGATTAGAGAGATATTTGTTACTCATGTTATGTTTACATTTGAGATGACCCGAGGGTCAGATGTTACTCTTTGATTTCAGTATCATAGATATTAGACTACTATGATGTTCAGTTAATCATATTGCATGATGATGCCATTTTGAGATGACAGTGTGTTTTGTGATGATATCTAGTATTTGGACATACCTCTGATTATGTTATGTGATGGATTTAATGCTATGGTTATTTACTTCATTCCTACATTGTTATGCTTTATGCGAACGTGAGTGATGTAAATAGATTATTTTAATCTAATTAAATAAATGGTTAAATTAGGTGATCTAATGCATTTATTGCTTCGACTATGTTATTATATGCAATTGCACTTGATCGTGTTGTTTAGTGTGCAGGATTTATATCCCTGGCAGTGGCACATGGAGTTAGTGATTTAGCCTTTAATATTTTACCAATGTCATCCTTATATGATCAACGTAATTTTAATTAAATGTTTAATTTAAACCTTTCGATGATTATTAAATTTGAACTCATTGCATATGTGATTAGACTAGTAAGCGTGTCTATGTATTTAGAGGTTCGCATTGTCGCGAAAGTTGTTAAGGTGATTTCTGTATTTTTGGGCTTTCGGGGTTTTTAATTGATTTATTTTAATTTATGGCAGCTTTTCCATAGATGAATTCCTATTTATAGGAATAGCCTATTTTCGTTTGGGTCAATTCAGGGTTTAACTAGGTTGGTTGGTTATTTTCCCTAATCGATTATTCACTCGAAAAGTGAATAAGTATCCAAAAAGGAATTTAATTCCTCACTTCTCACTTTTGAATTGGCAAGTTGGAGAGTAAAACCAAAAATCCTATTCATGAGGATTTACTGTTTTGTTCGTTGTGGGAGCTATGGGCGTGGGATCGTCGCAAGGTTGGGCTTGTTGGATCCAGCTCGGGGAAACTTTGGATTGCTGTGATTTTCAGCCACTTCTGTAGGCATTTTATTTTCTAGTTCAGTTTTTCGTTTTGCCCTTTTGGCTGTGAGGTAGGGCTTTCTTGTTTTATTGTTTCTGCTCTGTTTTTGCTTTTATTTTTGGTAGCCATTTGTTTGGAGGCTGAGAACTAGTGTTCCCCTCCGTTTCTATATGCTAGTTCTAGCCGGTTGGGCAAGTATGAACATTTCCCTATTTTTTGGGATGAGGGTTTGGGATTTTACGCCATTATGCTGGCTATTTTTGCATATGGTGTCCGATTTCATTTATTTTTGGACTTTTGGAATTTTTGAACCCAAAGGCCAAATGGGTTTTAATTTTGAAGTTTTCCAATTTTTTGGATTTTTAACTCGTTTTCCGTGCCACCTTGTTTTCTCGAGTTTTCTTGGCACAATTTGGGTCGTGGACCTGGATGACCCATTTAGATATCAGTCAGACCACTTTTGCACTTTTATGTTGATTTGGGATGCGTGTTGCATCCGTACTCCCGACTTTGTGTTCGGTTGAGTGATTTGTTACCTGTTGTTATTATTTTTTTTAGACCTTTGCTTTTGTTTCGTGAACGTTGGGATTCGTGTAGAATCCATACTCTCGGATTGAGGCTGGTTGAGTAAGTTCATGATGTTTGGTCTTGTTGCATCATTGGGATTCGTGTAAAATCCAAACTCTTGGATTGAGGCCGGTTGAGTGATTTCATGATGTATGGTTTTATTGACTTTGAGATTCATGTAGAATCCATCCTTCCCATGTTGCTTTCAGTTGGGTGTTTTCATTCCATTGTGTTCTCATTCCTGTCCTTGTGTTATGATCTTCGTGATGGTGGTGCACCACACAGGAGTACATTTGCGTACATTTTTTGAGTGACTTGCGAGGCTCGATCTTCCGTGGTACTTTCAAAAGTTATGATCATTAGGGTTGGGATGGGAGTATGCATGCCCACGGGCACTTGTTGTAGGATGAGCATGGGTAGGGTAGGGTAGCATATGGAGGGGGCTTCTATCTCGCAGCCTAGTGACCTTACTCCCATAGGGTTGGCAAAGGAAGTTTTAAATAAGTGATAATTAAAAAAAATGTGTGACTGGTAATAAAACTTAAGATAATAAAATGTGTGTGCAGGGCCCTCCATTGAGGAGTTGAAATGCACGATCCAAGCTTGGGCTTGTCGATGCCAAGTGACTCTTCATGATGTCAGCCCCTATTTAGTAGCCTTTTGAGTGTCTGACCAGGACCTGTACTCCTTGCATTGTCTTAGGTTCTTGGATGTAGCCATCATACTGTCTGGCATGAGTGTTAGCCTTGGATGTTGTGCTTTATGTGTGTTTGTGGTTGGATCATTATCTCCATCAGCATAGCAGGTGTGGACCTATGGGTGCCATGTGGTTGGGAGGCATAGCTACCTTCACCACTGCTAGGGATCAGTGTACAAAGATGATCTTTTGTCCTATTGCGACCATTTCTAGATGCCTTCATTTGGTACTTCGGGTTTCAAAGTATGCTTTCATTAGGATGCTTGTATATCATGTTTAGATGATGTTATTTTATTTGATGCATTCCCATTTTATGATGTTTAGCATATGATTAGATAATGTTAATTGATTTAGTAGTATATCTGTTGCTTACTACTGTGTAGCATGTGATAGGTGATGTTACCTACTGTAGGATTGTCTTATGCGTTATCACTAGCATGTTAGATTTCCTTATGCTTATATTGTTGCATATTTTAGTAGTGACATCCCTATTATGACATTACTGATGATTTGGTCGGTGGCTTGGGATGTTACGTGCGGGGGATGGCTAGGACCCACGATGGTCTTATGATGCTATTGACGGTTGGGAGGAACCACGTAGTTAGTTTGTTTGTTCAGTTCATTGCGTTGTTTCTTTTGTTCTCTTCGATGTTTATTTCAGTGTGTTCTTTGCTGCTGTAGTTTAGATGGATAGATGTTCTTCTTTCTGTGTTGTTCTTGCACTCGAGTGTTCATTCCTCGAGCCTTTGTGGATCCGGTACTCCTTGGTGTGGAGGTTCCTTGGTCTATTCTTCACCTTTCTGAGTTCTAGAAGTGTCTTTTTTTTCTATGGGCGACATTTGTTTAGCATGGTGTGACACTTTAAAAAGTATCACACGCCCATGCAAACTATGTCGTACGACACTGGAAGAGTGTCGCACACCTTAAGGAGAAGTGTCGCCCTCCCTTAGTAAAAAAGTGTCGCACGATTTTTTTGAAAAACTTGCACGTGCTATCAGCATGCACTTTTCTTTGTGATCCGTACTTTCTGAGAGTTGATTTGGATACCCTTTTGGGCATTCTTTGACCCTATATTGTTGCATTTGAAATTCTGTCGATTTCTCTTGAAATCCAATTTTCATGTTTCTATTCTAGTATATTTAATTTCTTATACTTAAGATATATTTTAATATATGTGATGAATCTTTTGAGATAGGTTTCAGACCTCTCGGAGATAAGTTATGGATTCTAGGAAATTTCAGGGCTTCAGAAATCGAGACTTAGCCAATTTTCAGGGCTTCAAGATTTCAGGCTTAGCCAGATTTTAGGATTCTGCATTTTACCCCAGCTTGGTGTTTTGTTGATGAGTGGTCGTTTCTTGTGCCCTCATCTTGTTTGTGGTGGTTGTTGGCTTTTGTTTGTGTGTGTTAGTTTGGTAGTGGTGTTTGGAGATTCGTTGGTTGCCAGGATTGTGTTGAAGTCTTCCATTGCGATCTTTGTGATCCCTGTATGATGTTGTCATGTGCATTCATACTTGTAAATAAAAAATATTCTGGCTTGTTTTTCATCCTTGTTTCCAAGGATCTCCAGGCGGGGCATTACACCTTTTTTTTTAGTTTCTCTATTTATTTTATTAGATGATGATGAGTAAGGGTACCCTCCTTTCTGATCGCTAGGTCTAAGGGGTGGGTGTCTAGGTCTCAGAACTGAAAAGTTTATCTTTTAAACAAAACAAATCCCTCTATTCTTTTTGAAAGCTTAGACTTATGTCTTATCACAGTTAGTGCATTATATCTCTATATATTATTATTCTTTTTTTGGGGATTCCAAGAATATCCTTTTTGAATATTTTTTAGGACTGTAATAGGGGAAATTAATTTTCTCTTCTCCATACAATTTCTAGAGAGGAAATGTGTACTTAAAGGAATGTAAAATTTGGTGTCAAGAGTTTATTCTTCATATTTCTTTTAGGAGACCGAATATTTCTTTTAGGAGACCACAATCATGAAGTTAAAATTATTTTACTCAACTTCCCTACCAATTTTTAATTTGCAAGTGTATATTACTATAGCATTTATCCCATCTAAGGATCTATTAGAACTTGGAATCCAAAAGAACTAATGTTCATGCATATACAATGAACTATCAAAATATAATAATTTTCTTCCATTATATTGAATGCATAACATATAAACTTACAATTCAATCATCTATGTTTGAATTGAACCAACTATATCAAAAAGAATACAAGAACTACGAAATATTTCCACCAATTGATTTATAAAAAGAAGTGTCTGATTTACATCAAATCACATAATTTGAAAACTTACAATGAATATTTTCTTACAAGTAAACTGTATACAATTTCTCAATCTTTCCTTACACAATTTCATCAATATACAATAATGAGAATATCCCTCTTTACATCACAATGAAAATAACCATGGAGACTTAACATCCTAACACATTTATGATGACATGGAAGATTTGCATCTCCACGCACTTGGTTTCCAACATTGCCAAGAATGAACTCTAATCTCTTCATAGGAATCATCTTTTCAAACCCTGCAACACAACACAAACTTAGAACCATGGAGGCTCACCTCCCATCCCAAGCTTCTATGAAGCCACCCACTGAGTAGGGGAAACAAGATTCAAACTAGGTTCCATTCCAATATTACAAATGCATAATCATCAAAAAACTTGAACAATCCCATCCCAAGTGTATTTCACTAATGAAGTACGGCTCTAATACCACTTGATGGAGGGCCGCTCTGATACCACTAACGAAGGGCCACACCATGGTTACCAAATCACAACCAAGAATGCAACAAGATGGAGACAACGAGATAAAATGCTTCCCAAGTAACCTCCTTGTTTCTAAACTGCAACCACTAGCTCTTCTCCAACCTTATCCAAGATCCAAGTGTAAACTGCCTCACATTCGGCACTCTGTCTACACTCACAACTCCATCACAATCCTGCTGTAAACTGCCTCACATTTGGCGCTTTGTCCACAGACTTAGGAAAACTCACTCTTCACTTTCTTTTTCTCTTTCACACTTTCCAGCTTCACACCTTGAAGCCTTCCAAGCTTTCCAAGCTTCACCTTTCACCACTTCTACTTCCCGAGCTTCTCCTTCTCAAGCTTCTCCTTGAGCTTCCACTTCTCAAGCTACTCCTTGAGCTTCTCCTTGAGCTTGATTTAGAAATGCTCATATGCCTTGCTTAAATAGGCACTTACCACCCAATACATGACTTATCCACAACCTTCTAGAATTCCTCCACAATCTTCTACAACTTCTATAACCTTCTACAATATCCACAACTTTCTACAATATTCATAATTTTCTAGAATTCTACCCACACACCTCGATAAATGGAATGACAACCATTTATTTTTTATTTTTTATTTTTTTCTATTATGCCACCTATGCACCTCGAAAATAGAAATCCTCTTTTCCTTTCTTTTCTCCTTTTTCCCTTTTTTAATTATTTCTCCTCTAATTTTCGTCACTTTCTCTCTCCTCCACAATTTTTTTTTTTTTTTTAATATATTTAAATCCAATTTTTTTTTTCAGTAATTTTCCCATGCAAGATGCTCTTGCATCATTCACAATGGTTCGCCAATGGACCCTTGAACATAGGGTGAAGGTGTGCTTTCAAAAAGGAGACTTGTCATATCATACCATATCTATAATTAAACAATTTTTTCATGCCCTTTTATGGCTTTTCACAAATCAACAAAATTCCATGCCCTTTTAGGGCTTCCACAAACATCCTCCAAACATACTACCAATAGCTATAGCTTCCTTGAAGCCCCTACTCCATTAACTTCCTTTCTACACCATCTTTCCCATATTACCCCCAAAGCAAGATATGAATGAATATGGCATACAATGGAGCCCATACTCTAAGGTTCTCAACTATATTTCAAGCCCAACTAAGCCCTTGACCTTGGACTTCTCTTCCCTTCCCAAAGGGTGAGTGAAGCCCTCACATATATAACAACACTTGACATTCAAATCAAAACAAGGAGATTCAAGAAAGAAAACCAAGAAATTTCATGAAACACAATGCAAGATTAAAACACCACAACACAATACCAAGATTCACAATAGCAATACAAGATCCCATAACAACACTCCATGCTTGTAGATTCATTATGCAATGCTAAAAGAAAAATGATCATGGTTTGAACACCAACCTTGGTCCAAGCTAAAGGCAATGATAGTTGTTGTAGAGCTCCCTTAGTCTTCCCCCAAAACCCTAACTATCTCTAAACTTAGAGAGTGGGTGAATACTTCACTAGTTTTTCCAAGACTCCCTAAAAAGGCCTTGCACTAACTATTTTAGCAAAAACACCAAGCCACTTCCTGTTGCAAACTTATGTCCCTCTAAATTTGCTATATTTGACTTGGTGGAGACATAGGAGAAAACACATGTGACAGCTCCATTTTCGAATTGGTTGAAGAATCCATGGGTAAAGGGGCCCCCTAGGCTGTCTAGTCACTATCATGGTCAAAATTAGGTCCTTCACATGTTATACTATCATATGGGTAGCTCATTTTCATATAAAAGACACTTTAGGACCACTTAATGACCCCTCAAAACCCTAGTCAAGTCAAAATTCGAATTTCCTTTGATTGTGACCCATTCTACCCCTTGTCAAGTGGGTTTACTTAATCATTAACAAGGTAATTAGTTTTAGGGTAAAATGCCACCATGACCAAAACCCTAAATGACATGGCATTACACACAAAATCCACAAGTGTCAAGTGACACATAAAAACACATTCCATGTCACCATAATATGTTCCTAATGCATCTTTATGATTAAAAATTTCCACATACAAGAAAAATTACATTTAGGAAATAAAATACATCACAATGAGGCTTTTGAATCTTCCAAAGATTCACCTTGGTTAAACTATGTTCACATAGGTTTGGATCTTGTTTCCCCCAAAATTTTCATGGTTCCACTTCCTGCACATTCAACTTGAGCATCAGTAGTCCAAGGAGGTCATATAAAATATATATCATAAATGCATATAATTTCAAATGTTTTGTAATCATATTAAGATAATTCATTTAAATTTCCTTTCCTAATCATTTCAAATAAGTCATTCAAAATGTTAAAATATTAAAATCTGCATATCATAAATCAACATAATCAAATTAATATTTATTTGCATATCACATTAAATCATAATCATCATAATCAAATTAACATTTATCTGCATATCACATTAAATCATAATCATCATAATCAAATTAATATTTCACATCACATCATAATCTAATTCTATCATGTCATAAAGTTGCATCTATATGTGTTCGATCATTCCATTCACAATATCAGGTTCATAGTACATATCATAGATGCAGAACACTATTATAAATGTCAAAATCAATAGATAAAATAAGCCATTCTCCTTCTAAGTCTTGAAAAATGTCAAAATATCCAAATCCCAAATATCAAGATGCAAGTAACATATCGTCACTTAAACATTACATCACAAGCATTTCTGCAAATTCAACTTCTATCAAAGCAATTGAAAAAGGTTAGTACATGAACAAAATCATTGATGATATCATTTAGGTCTTAATGTGCAGACATAAGTGCGGATCATCAAAATGAAGATATTAAAATAACATAATCCTATAGTCTCAAAAGTATATCAAAACATCAAATTAGAAGTATCATAATGCAAATATGTCATATATATTATGATGGATCGGGCGAGGCCTCACAATCCATCCTTCTACCAGCAGGGTCTAAATGTTTGCCAACCCCTCCCCAAGAGGTTTAACCCTCAACACCTCATTAACGAGAGAGAACTTGACATAAGACCAGCTCCTTTTCACTGCCAAATCAAATGGTTAAAATGTGTCTACTGGGAAGAAATAAGAGAATTAAAATTTGAAATCAATTCTCACACTGCTTTCTCTAATCTATTGTTGAATCTCTAAAATAGTTTAGATTTGTCTTGAAAAATCCACCTGTTGCACTCCTTCCAAATTTCCCATAGTATTGTAGAAGAAAGATTATGCCAAATCAAAGAGAAGGGAGATTTCCCTTGGTGAATGTTCCATGACTCTAGCCAATCTTTAAGAGTCCTAGGTATTGGACCTTGCCAATTCAACCTTCCCAATCCTAAGTGCAGCGCCTCTTGAGAAAATTCATCATAAACAAAGAGATGGTCAATTGTTTTCTTGGATTTTCCATAGAGAGTGCATTTGAATGACCCAAAAAACCCCAAACACATGAGCCTTTCACTTGTTAAGATTATATAGTTCCCTGTAAGTTATGTAAATGCACCTTCTTTGGGCAGACATGTCTTGTGCCAACATAGGTTCTTTGCCCATTGAACTTAAGAATACTCCTTCTTCAAAAACTTGTAGCTTATCTTATCTGAGTACCACCCATTCTTGGCTCCCCACCACACAATCTCATCTTCCTCCCTTAAATCTTTCATTGCTCTCTTATAAAGGATTGCCTTGAGTACCTCTTTTTCTACCTCTAAAAGTCCTAGTTGATCTAGATTTTTCCATAGGATACCTCCTCCTGCTTTAGTGTGATCCCAATCCAAAAAATTGGCTACCTTTTCCCCCCATGATGCTTTATTTCACTTAACAACCCTTGCTCTAGCACAAGCTAGTCCAAACTAGAATGGAGATCTCACAAGTTTGTCTAGAAGTTTGCTTTACATCCAATGCCAACCTACCATAAGATATGGTTTGTTACAACCTCACAGAAATCCACTATGAAATTCCGCAAAGTCAATCCTCTAGGTGGATTCTCAATAGTTAGGATCCTCTCTCTATCCATGCTATCTAAATACTCATCCTACAACACTCAAACCCATCTTTGTTGTGGAAACCAATACATCTACCACACTAATTTTGCATCCATCGCTTTATTAATCAGCTTCCAATCTCTCAACTTAGCCCCACCATTCCCTTTAGGTTGACACACCTTCTCCCACACCATTAGGGGTATCTTTCCCTATGCTTGTACTCTATTCCATAGGAACTTAAGCATTTTTTGTTTCATGTTTTTAATGACTTTGTTGTGGCTCTTAAAGTAGGACATCGAGCACAGAGGCATTGTCAAGATGACTAACTTCAACATTAGAATTTGGCTTGCTAGGGATAGAAATTTACTTTTCCACCATCCTATTTATTCCATACATCCATTCATGAAATCTTTCCACAAATCTTCCTTTCCTACACTTGCAAACAATGGGGTACCAAGGAATTTGCTTAGTAATTTACCTACTTGACTTTGAAAAGATGAACAATCACCCTTTGAGATTTGACTTACGTATTGAAGAAAAATAATTCTAACTTCTGCTAGTTGATGCTCTATCCAGTCGTACAACTACAAATATCCAAAAAAAATTTATAACTATGAATTTTTGCATGGTAGCCATGCCAAATAGACACGTATCATTAAAAACTGAGAGTGGATGGTAGGATCAACACCTCTGGCAATTATAATACCTTTCCAGGCCGGCGACCTATGCTTCTTAGAAATCATTCTTCTAAGAGCTTCAACTAGTAGGATGAAGATAAAAGGAGAAATTGATGCTCCTTATCTCAATCCATAGGTCATAAGAAAGAAACCCTATGGACTACCATTAATAATATTTGATGCCTTATTGTCAGAAAATATGCTTCGTACCCACTTGGTCCAGCTCTCTATGAAACCAAAATTATTCAAGTCTCTAATCAGGAACCCCCTGTCCACCTTGTCATATACAAATATGATATCCAAATTAAGTAACATTTTCCTTACTTTACTCTCCTTAGCTGAGTGGATGGTCTAATGAGCCACAATTACCCCATCCACTATGCTTTTTTTAGGTGTGAAGCCACTTTTCTCGATAGAAATGAGCTTTCCCAAAATAATCTTTAATTTGTTGGGTGCCACCTTAGAGATTATCTTGTTGACTATATTGGACAAGGAGATTGTTCTTAATTCATTGAAGGAATGAGGTTTATCATTTTTTAGGATTAGCACCACTAGAGTGTTCTTAAAATCTTCAAGACAAAACAATTTGAACTCAACTCTTCTATAATCGCTAAAATCTCCTCTTTAGTCATCTCCCATAACTTCTGATAGAAAAAGGGTTGGAAGTCATTAGATCCTAGAGCCTTGTCTCCACTTAGCACAAAAGTAGTCACTTTCAACTCTTTTTTAAATTGGTTCCATTAATCTCAATTTATCCTCCTTACCCACCAACTTAGGAATGACATCGAGGAAATCCTTTTGGATATCCTATTGGGCTACCTCTTCCTTGTTCCATAAACTATCAAAGAACTCCATTATCTCCTTAATCCTCATCTAATTCTCTGTTATAGACTGATCTGAGCCTTTAATTGAAGAGATCCTTTTGATACTCCTTTTAGCTTTGACTGAGGAATGAAAGAACTTTATGTTCCTATCTCCTTCCCTCAGCCAATTTCTTGAGCCTTCTAAAAAAACCTTACCATATCAGCTAAGGAGGTCTTTCTCGGTTAAGAAATCACCCTTATCCATCCCCTCATCCAACACCTTCTTGTTCAAAATTTCTAGATCCCATTTTAGGCATTCTTTCTCCTTGAAAATGTTTCCAAAGTGTGTCCTATTCCAAGCTTTGAAATTTTTCTTCAAAAAGATATGTTTTCTAAAAAATTGAAAGGAGAGATTACCTTCTTCCCTTCGAGGCAACCTCCACCAAAGATTCCCCAGATTAGTGAAGCTTTCTCCTTTGAACCACATCTTCTCAAACTAAAATGGGCACCTTAAGGGAATGGAATCATTCTAGATCATAAGCACGATCTCGAAATGATCTGAACTTGATAGACCTAATATCTCTACTTTATAGGGTAGCATATGGAGGAGCCAATTGTCAACCAAGAAGAATCTGTCCAACTTTTATGCAATGTTCGAAAAGCCCTTCCTCCTATTAGTCCAAGTGTAGTCTCCTCCCTTATAGCCACCACTTCTCACAGTCCATTTTCTGTAACAAAGTGCAATAAATCTTGTCACACCCTAGTCACCACTACTATACCACCCCTCTTATATGTACGAGAGAGGGTAGCATTGAAATCCCTTGCAACGATGATCATGTGGTCACCCAATACACCCATTAAATTAGTAATTTCATCCCACTTTAGCATCTTCTCCTCTATTTTGATGGGTCCATACACATTTATCACAAAACCTTCGAAATTCACTATCAACGACCAAACCCTCACTAGTTGTCAATATCTTGACTTCAAAATAGCTTAAACCTTAACTAATTTGGGATTCCAAAGGATGCCTAGTCCCCGTAAAGCCTCTTCCAACTCTAAAAGAAAGCCAAACCACTTATGTCTCACCCCAAAACATCTTGTTGCACCTTCCATGTCTATTTTTGTTTCTTGAATACAGATCACACCCGAGCTTTCCTAGTCACAACTCTTTTGATTAGGTGTCTCTTGTTAGGGATGTTCATCCCCTGATATTGTACGTGAGGTGCTTCATTTCTTCCTAGGAGAGAATAGGTCTCTCTGGGAGCTAAGTTTAGTTTGGCCTCTCGTGTTTCCTACATCCTCCAATAACCTTTGGTTTGACTTCCTTCCCCTCTTTTAGCTAGTCACATTTTGCCTCTTGGATTTATATTTTAATTTTTTAATTGTTCTCTTTTTTGAGATACATGTATCCTCTTCTTGAGTCAAAAGATCATCTATTACTTCATCCTCTTCTGATCCTGAATCACATCCTTCTCTAGTGAAGGATTTCACTATAGAGATATGGATGTCTTTAAAGGTAACCTCTACAATCTCTAGCATATTTGGACAATACATTGTCACCATCATTCCTTCATTCTCCTTTGTGGAAAATTTTAACAAGATCTCCTCACCTCCAGTTTCAGCCCAAAAACATCAATCCTCATTAGAATCCTAGCCCTTATCTTTGTCTGGTTTGGCATCATGCTCTTCAACTTCATTTATGTTATCTTTTGCCTATCTAAACTCATCCTCAATGGGAGGTACATGACCTTCAATTAGGTATCTTTGGGTGTCCTGGTCGTGTGCCTAAGAGGGTTATCCAATGGAATCCACTCAATTCTCTTCATTTTCCTCCAATGTTAAGGTTCTATTGATATGGTCTTCTAGTGCCCTATCCTCCTTCCCTTTACCTTTTTGTTGGGCCACATGATATTTTTATGCATGACCCCAAATTTTGCAAACCTTGCACTTCTCAATGATATTTTCAACTTCCAATTGTTGCCACCAAGATTCTTCCATACTTCTAATCTCTATAGCTTTGAGTAAAAGGGGACGTTATTTCCACAAAATGCATATTCACACATACATGCAAAAATTTACCTTAATAACTGCTTCATCTACCTTAAGGAATTTGTCCAATTTTTTCCCTATCACTTGAAAGATCTCATTCCAATATTTGAAGGGAAGATTCTATAGGCAAATCCATACTAGAATCTCCTCGATTAACGCATGCTTAGAATTAAAGTTTGGAACCCAGTATTTGATGTAGAACCCTACTCCCATCAGAAAGAGACCATTGAACATGATTCAGGTTTTCTCCCTTTTTGAACTCGTGATTACCAAGAAGAGCCCATTGGGATGTTTTTTTATAGAAAGCTTCCCCATTCTTTGTTGACACATTTTCTAATTCTTGGAAAGTCGGAATAACCTCCTCCCCATTTCATGAAAAAAGCCCTTGAATACAAAAAATTAATAGAGTCTTTCCATATATCTAACACGATCCGGATGTCCACAAACCAAGAATCTAATGTCGCGAGTTTTTCCTTCAAGATTGGATCATTCATTGTTACCTCCCTTGGTTTCAACACTTTTTTCTCCATCTAGTATAGACCATCATTTCTCCCATGAAAAATTATGTAAAACTCCCCTTTGTTATTGACAGGATCCTAGTTTTGGCATTTTTTGGGGATATCCTCTTTACATATGCCACTACCTGACACTTGACATGATTTTCCTGGTCTTGGGAGGTGTCACAAGCCCCGCCAATAGTACTTTTTTGCCTTTCTACCACTGAATTGGCTTGCAAATGCTCAAGCCATGTGCCCTTCATACTTGCATTGCTTGTACTCCCTCTCCTACGCCATCAAGTGCTATATATTGCAAGTTATTTTTTTATTAACATAATCTTTTTTATTTCAATTCCAGGGGGTTTAAATGATATGAAGTTCAGGGAAAATAAAATGATGTGGAAGATGATGTTTTCCCCTTAGGTAAAGAGTGACAAAGTTATGTTCCATAAATTAATCAAACACTTGTAACAATAATAAAATTTTTGTATGAATTTAAACCATTCTTTTCGTATTGCAAACCCCCCCTCCTCCCACTTTGCAAGAGTAGGCTCATCCTCAGGCTAGACATACAATGAGGACAATAGAAGAGGAACATGATGAAGAAAGGGATGAACCGCTTATGATTTTTGCTAAGAGTAAAAGGAAGAAAATAAAATAATAATAATTTTAACGTGATTTATTTGACAATGAATGAAACTTTTATGTGCTAATGTGAATGATGTTATTGAATGTGATGTGTTAATAAGTGTGATGTGTTAATGAATGAATGTTATATTTTATTAATTATGAAAGAATGAATGAATTCTAGATGTGAGCCTTGGATATTATGAGATTACTTTATAGATGCTCATAAAAAAATTTCTTCATGTGATAAAAATGAATCCTATATTCTATTGATGGATGGATGGATGAATAAATGTGTGATGTCAATAGGGAATTTAGAATTATGTTAGGGTGGGGGGCTATTGAGCTTCCACCTTCATGTGATTGGCCATGCTAAGTAGAGAATAATAAACTATTCTCGAAACAAAGCGAAGCTCAATAATACATTAGATCCAATGATTCTCATTCTTAGACCTATTAACGATCAAGTTCGCTTAGGATTCACTATTCTCTACAAGTCAATCACCTTCTCAAAATCTGATCACATCTAGATCAAACTTGCTTATCACTAGTCATTGATTTTGAGACATGTTTGAAATAGGCCTCCAATAGACTCTCCAACAATCACAAGACCCTTAAAAGGATCATTCCACATCACATATCTACCTTAATCTACCTTTACGTTATACCTACCCTCCTCCAACATCATGTACACCTCATCTCACCAGGTTCCAAGGTCATTTTCCAACCTCTCATTGAATCTTCAAGTTTGATCACATTCTACAACTTGACTGACTACATATCCTTCATTCTAGTCACTTATTCCTATGACAACAACCACTCAATCAACAACCATCCTTATTACAAGAAAGATACTAGTCTACTTATAGATATTGACATCTCCCATATCCCTTAAAGATATAATAATGCATTATCATCAACTCAAATACTCCCTCAAATGGTGAATTGTGACTATCTTTGTTATACCTCTATGACATACCCTTGTCTTGAATAAACCCAACACCGTGTACTTAACAATAAATCCTCACAACATAGAAAACCACTCTACTCCTTGGTTATCCAAAAAGGATCCCAAGGCCAATTACTTCACCCTTCCATGTCTCCTTACTTGAGACAACACTAGACTTTTTGACCATATCCCAACCTTTATCTCTTCTATCATTTACTAGGACAAACTGGTAATTAATAAAAGTTACCAAGAACTCTAGTTTGACAATCCCTTCAACCCTTTCCTATCGATGTACCACTTACTTGACATTAATTACAACATCTTTAAGGTTGTGTTCTTCATTCTTCCTTAACCAAAGATTTACAACCTCTTATGCAATCACATTTTCATAAATTATTTCTCCTCATAATGTTATTGTAAATCCTACACTGACATTAATAAGATGTTTATAGTTTTGTTCCACTAGGAAGAACTTCTAGGGAAAAAATGAGAGTTATTTTTTGTGTCAATATCTTATTCAATCATATGAAATGGAATTTTTTCACTTTTCTAATAAACATCAATGTTAGTTTCTTGAACATTTGAAAAATATAACAGTTTTCTTATTTCTTTAATCTTCTTGAAAGAAAACATTATGGATGAGCTTGTTTTGCAATCTCGCATAAGAAAAGTAATTTATATGGACACCTCCTCAACTATAAACCAAATACTTGTTCGATACTTTCAAATGTTTAGAGTCATAATGTCCAAAATGACTTACTATATTCTTGTTCTCTTGTGCTACACGACTCTATAGTTGACTTATAAACAAACAATTAAAAATAATAATAATAATGATAAATCATCATATTTGATAGTTTTAGATTTAAATATAGTATCCTTTACATGGAGAAAGAATGCAATGATATTTGATTCCCACTTGGAAAAAATAAAAAGCCAATAACTAAGATTACATTGTTTGGTCATATGGATGGATAATTGATTTAGTCACTAAAAACTACACTATGTTTGTGCTGGGTAGTATATGTCAATATACGAAGGTGACTTGGTAGAAAATTTTTATTTCTCAAAATTAAATCTTTTTTGGGAGGTTTTGGAAGGTGGATTGAAGAGGAAAATAGAAATTCAATGGCAAAACATCACTTCTCTTAATGCAACTTGTGCTCAAAATGAGCTTAGCACTCTTGAAATTGAGGTAAGATTTTGTAAACTATAAAAGTGAGTTTATATCACCATTTCTAACATTTTTCTAACCTACTACAAAATTTAAATTATTCACATGTAGTTTTCCAAACCTCCTATGTTTTTCAGGGAGTCTAATCCTTAGCCTAGAAAGCACACAATATGGCAAGCTACCTCTGATTTCATTGGAAGTCAAGAAACTCTTTACAATTAAGTATTTGTCTACATATAAATGAAGGGTTTAAATAATTAATGAAATTTAATTTGCAAATATGTTGAGTTGCATATAATGTGGATCAATTGAATCCCAAATGCAGGACTTTTTATTTTCTATTAGAGTGCTTTATCAATTATATTATTGACTCTTTATTACCAACACTTAAAGTTCCTATTCAATGAGGGAAAGTCTTCCATTTTTTTCTTCAACACCCCACCATCCATTCAGTAGAGAGTTGCTCATATTCTTAGGTTACAAATTGGGAGCCTACCATTGATATACCTTGGGATCCTTATCTCAACTGGCAGGTAGTCAAGGGAATCATGGCAGGTTATTTTGGATAAGTTCTGTGACAAAGTGAATCACTGGACCCACCATTGGTTATCCTTTGCTGGCTAAGTTCAACTGCTTCAATCTGTGGTGCAGGCCCTCCCACTTTATAGGTGTATGATTTAGGTGGCACCAATGAGCTTTGTTAGGGAGCTTGATTCCTTAGCAAGACAATTTTTATGGGCTGGAAATTTATCTTCAACTAAGTGGAATCGTATAAAGTGGGAGGTTGGCTGTAGCCCACGAAGGTTTGGTGGTCTTGGATTATGACAATCTTTTCTTTCTGGTACTCCTCTAGCAGCCAAACTTTATTGGCGTTGGTGTGTGGAATAGGATCAGGTATGGGCTAGTATTTTGTCTCATAAGTATTTTTTTGGGATCCCACAGAATGATATCCTTTGGTATAGCTTGACAGTGAAAGGCTCAACGATCTGGACTACTCTCAAGAAAGGGGTTGTGCTCATAAAGGGAGGACTTTTTTGGATCTATAAGAGGGGGTTCGAGGCACACTTCTGACATGATTCTTGGGATGTCCACCCTCCCATAGTCATTCAATATCCTCATTTATGCATATTTTCCTAGAGGTTTTGTGAAGTTGGATGGACTAGGGTGAGTGATTTTAAATCCTTCTCCCTTCAAGGACAGTTGGTGGAAGCAAGATGGAAGAACCCAGAGGAGTGGCCTACCTTTGGGTTGGAGGTAGAGTGCGATGAGCTTCATCACATTCTTTCTCATCGTAGCTGTAGTGCCCTTATGGGTAGTGATGTGTTGGCATGGTCCCCTTATCCTAAGGGGGTCTACACTATGTCTTCTGGTTATCACGAGTTGCTCTCTCAGCAATTTGTAGGGGAAGAGGTTCAATGGGAAAAGAAAGTCTGGAATAAATTCTCTTGGCCAAAGTGCAATTGTTTTTCTTGGACTCTGGTCTGGAATAGGTGCTTGACTTGGGACAATATTTGGAAGAGGGGCTTTTCTGGCCCTTCGAGGTGTGTTCTCTGAAGTGGGGGGGAGGAAGATGTACAACACTTATTCTTCCGATGTTCCTTCACACAACAATTATGGCATTTCTAGTGGGATGTTTGGAAATGCTTATGCATTCATGCCTCCTCCCTGGCTGATTTTTGGATGAGATTGGGAAGGCTCCCTGCATCGGCTCCCTTCCTACATGATGTGTGGTATGCTGGTCCTATCTTCCTGTTATGGCAAGTTTGGTTGGAAAGGAATCGTAGAATCTTTCGTGGTGAGAATTTGGGGATTCAACAGGTTTGGACTAGAATTATGAGAATGATCCAAGAAACCATTGAAGCTAAGAGAAAGATTGTGTTGCCTCTAGAAAAAGGGGATGCTGAGATGGTTCGTAGGTTTGGCATGCAGGGGATATCTCCAACCTCAGCATGTGTCAGGAGAGGGAGACGTGTGAAGCAAAAGGTTCAAAGGATGGGAAAGTGGATGCCCCCTCCTAATGGTTTTGTAAAAATTAATAGGGATGGTTTTGTATTCATTTGCTCTAATTTTCAATAAAGTTTTTACCCCTCTTTTTCAAAAAAAAAAACACTTAAAGTTCCTATTTCAAGTCTAACATCATATAATATTGTTGACCACCTTCGATGAAATTGAATGTTTATTTAAAAAACTACCAACATAATCAACTAGGGAATCACCTTGTTTAACCTAAGAACTTTGTATAAATACATGCAATTAACCAAAATTTAAAAGAATATTTCATATGCTTCCATGGAGCATTGGTTTTCAAAAAAAATTGCAATTTTATTTATTCTTTTCCTTACTACCTTATATCT
Organism: Cupressus sempervirens; assembly: GCA_028749045.1. NCBI lineage: Eukaryota > Viridiplantae > Streptophyta > Pinopsida > Cupressales > Cupressaceae > Cupressus > Cupressus sempervirens. Next base: position 708,443,083 of record CM053786.1, on the reverse strand, counting down.
TTTTCATAACAACCACTATGAAATTAAGCTTTCATGTAATGTTGGATTCCATAAAAATACATCAGTGACACTTAATCAAAATCTAAATATGTCTAATTTTAGCCATTAGACAATACTATAAATTGGTGAAACACTTGACTTAGATATGCTTTGAAGTTCTTAACATTGACAATCCAAAATGATCAATGACACTTAATCAACATCTAAAATATCTCTAATTTTAGCCATTAGACAATACTATAAATTGGTGAAAGATTTGCCTTAGATATGCTTTGAAGTTCTTAACATTGACGATCAAAAAAATTGTGTTTTCCCATGGTTATTTTATGCCCTATGGCCCAATTTCTTATCTCTAACTAGTAGAAGAGCATGTAAAATGGGCTTTTCCTATTTTTCAATTGAATAAGAGATCATCTATTATTGTGGGGGTTTGAATTGGTCTATCACAATCAAGGAAATTATTTTTCTAAATTAAGGTTTTTCTCAAGCACAAGATGTTGCATTCTTTTTGTGTTAAGAATGGATGGTGTTCCTTGTGATCAGACTTGTAGTGACAAGACAATCAAGTTTCTTTCTTCTTTGTGACTTGATCTATTATTTCATAAAGGCTAGAATTATTTAAAAGGAATTTGAGGACATTTTGGATATTATGAAGATCAAGAGTTGATAAAAGCTAATTGTAACTAGGTCATTTTCTAATTATGAAAAAATTAGCATGACAAAGGATTTATGTTAATTTAGTTGGGTAACATAATGGATGATATAAGGTACTACAAGGGGTTTTTAATTGATGTTCAATTATGTCACTAAAGTTGAATGTTGACGAAGATCATTTCCTTTTCAATTATGATGAATGCCAAATTTACTATTGTGAACCTTGTAGGGAAGGCTATTGGGCTTATGTGTTGATTGCTAGTCTTCATTTGGGGCATTCATTACAAAACAAAAGAGAACTTGTCTCACATATGTTTTGAGAGACCATCAAGGGTGTTTGAAATTTTATTGTGTTTTTCAAGTTACATTTTTTTTTGAAGATTTTTCACCTAATTTGTTAACAAGACATTTAGGCCTGATTTCAAAAGCGCATAATAGGTTATGGATCTATTGTTTTTGAAAGGTGTTAAGGGTGTTCAAATCATCTATCATGTTATTTTATACCAATGATTTTATTTGAGTCATTTGAATAATAAAAGATCATATTTATTATTTGGAACCTATGAAACCAAGTGTTCTTGTGGAAAGGAGTTGTAGGATGAAATAGGTGAGCATTGTTTTAAAAAAAATGAAAACTTTATGACATGATCTTGATTCAACATTGAAATGTTTTTTTTTTGTGTGTTAAACCCTTATCCTTTACATCAAAACATATTAAGATAACCAAACGATCTAGGTGCTCATGACTTAGGATACATCTCTTTATCATTTTATGTTGATCTAGGTTCTCCTTGCAAAAATCTTCATGTATTGTTACCTCTTGGAATATTCCACATGCCCAAAATGAGATTCAAGGTCAAATCCATTCGCTACTATGTCTCATGGAAGCATCCACCTACCCTTTTCATAATCATAATACTAAAACCTTTTTGGTATACATAGAACATCATTAGTTGTAGTTACGAGTAAAAGTACAAAGTTGTGTCACCTTTTAGGCCGACTTATCAAAATGACTGAATTTGAGTATTTCTATCTGAAAATCTATTATTTTTAAACATGTGATCTAAATAAATTCATTCTAGCTAAGTTATATATGGTCTCACACTTTTCCAATTGGAAATGTCTATTAAATGAATGTTTTATACTAGTTTGTATCCAATTACTAAAGAAATAAATTTATTTCAGAAAAGTGGTGTTTCAATAACTCTTACTATTTTTTATGATATTTTTTAATAATATGTAAACACCATTTTATAGAACTCCAAGCCAAGAATATTCTCATATAGAGTTTATAGTGTTTTAATTAGATATAGTATATTGTAATTCAAAAATTCTACAACCACATATTTTAACACTCCAAAAGATGTCTATTTTGAGAAAGAAAAAAAATTATATCATATCAAAAAAATCTAAAAATTATATGACATTCTAGAGGAGAGAGTCCTCTTCTAGAATGTATATTTTTTCTCCTGGTTAGAGTAGATTTGTTTTGAAAAATGTGATGGGAGATTAAAACTATTGATTTTGTGTAAGTTGAGATTTCAATCCTTATAAAGGAGAAAATATAGGTCTAAACCCAATTTTTTTTTTTTATTGTTCTAGTTATATATGTTATCTATAACATAGTCTGAGATCAAAGGGAAATAAGTTTGTTTCCATATAGTTTTGTGGTGGGAACTAGACCCCTAATTTTCAGCATTTTTGAGCACCTAAAAAATTATCTATAAATGTTAGGAAATTTTATCAATTCTTATTCCAAATAATTATTAAAAATTATAATCCTAAACTTCATCCATTTCTACACATTTCATTAGTTTAATTCAATTCCAAATTCAAAATAATAATACCAATTTTATGTCATTGAAGGTGCACAATTATACTTTTGTTAGCATTTCCCTTTACAAAAGGGTGACACAGGTTTGTGTTTTTACTTAACATGGACCTCCTTTTCTATGATAAAAATATTTTTAAACCTATAGTGTGCTTTCATATGTATTCTTATTATATATCTACATTTTAATATTGACCTTACTTTTTTGAGAATAAAAGAGGATATTATTTGAACTTGTGGATCATGTCAGTGTTTTTTGTTGCAAATGAATTAATTGACAGTCCCAATTGTTTGGGTTTGTGAATTCTCTCTACCAGTTATAGAATATTTTACTTTTATAATTTTGTCTTCATTCTTGTTTAATTTTTCACTCTTACTTCAAGAAATAATGCTATTATCATTGCACGTCATATTGTATTCATTACCTGATATTGATTTAACTAAAATCCTATAATTTTCATGTTGTCCACCTTGTGCTAGATCACTATATTTTATCATTAAATATTATTGTGTGGTTCCTATAACCTTGAATAATTTGGTTATTCTCATTCAATACCATCAATTACTTTTTACAATAAGTCATTTCTTTGTCAGTTGTCATTCATTTTTTAAAGGCATTGCATGTATATTTTTGCTTAATTAACTATTATGTTTAAATAACTTCTAAATTAATTTCATTGTTATAGATGTTCTTTGTATCTATATAGGTTCAAAAGAACTAGATGTGTGTGCATCATTTCTCCATTAGACATGAACCTTCGACTTGAACTTCTTTGATTTTTTACTATTCTTTTAGTGCTTGGATCTTTAATTCATAACTTGTTTAGTACTTCTAAATTATACATTATTTATGAATATAATGCTTATTAATGCTTCGTGAACATATTATAACTTATCTAATAGTCATTATCCTCTAATAGAACCATTCAATATCATACTCTCGAAGACATATCTTGGGTAATTTATTTCCTTTTGTACCTTCTAAAATACTTCAAAATTGGGCTCGAGCACATTTGTATACCATTAAATAAATAAATAAAATTTATTTGAGTTGGTTTAATAATTACATTTCAAATCACTACTTTAATGTCTTTGCATTTAATTATGGATAAAGTATCTTTAGCATTAGAGAATGTGAAACTATCTGTAAGACACCTCACACTTTTGTATATATAGTATAATGTGAGATTATCATTTTATACTGCCCATTTTTTCTAGATTACCTTTTTATACCATCTACATTGGTCATTCAAGATGAACAAGGAGAACTTAAGAAAGATGGTTTATGGAGGACACTTATTGACTATAGGGTCTTGTAACATATAACCTCTAGGAATTGATACAACATTCTATATATTAAGATAGTGGTAGGAGGAGGAGAACTCTTCTTTAGAAGATTTTCTATGAGAAAATCTCATTGTCGTTCTATTCAAAAGAAGTGTATTTTCTTATCGAGGTATGCATTTTATGGACTTAATTATGGGCACTGTGTCACTATAATCTTTATGTATGATAATTTCAAATGTTTACTATGCAAATCTCTTGGTTTTAGGAAATGCAAGAGGCAGTCCTAGTTCAATATCAAAGATCATTAGTTGTCTTGCTCAGGTGATTTTTCTTCCACTATCACACACACATTACTTTTGAGGAAGCAAGTTGGGGATAATTGAAACCTTAATATATAAGCACAAATGATAGGCAGAGCTTTAAAACATACTTTACAGTACGTCTTTACATATCTATTAGAGATGTCTATAGGTTTTTTAAGTTATAGATTATGGCAGATATCAAAATTTTGATCCTATGGGAAAGGGTAATTCCTCAACAAGAAAGAATTTTGAAGTAGTTAAAATACCAAAAGACTTCTTATCAAAATAAATAAGAAATTCCCTATTTAAAAACCACCAAGGAGTTCTAAGTTCTAACCACCAGCATTTTTCAGAATATCTTCATTGTATATAACCTTCACTTGTATATAAGAGTTGATCAGAGAAGATATATGCATTGGTGATGAGTATGCAAAATTTTATAAAGCATTTCTTAGAGATGACTCAACCACAAATGTACTAGTGATATATCCAAATATTACAAAATTATCACAACACGTTTGGGTTTAGTTTGAGCTCCTAGAAATGCTTCAAAAAATCTATGAGTTTGTCACCAGTGCATATACCTTCTTCGAACAAATTTATATGCAAAGTTAAAGATTGTATATGGTGATAAGATTCAAAAAATTATTAGTGGTCATAACTCCTTGCTAGTTTTCTAATAAGGGTGTTCATAATTGTTCTGATTAGAAGTGTTCTAGTTTGTTAGTTATTTTGATTTTTTGGCTTGTTGAGGGCATTCTCTTTCTTGTAGGAGTAATTTTGATGTCCATGATGATTTATAACCTAAAAAATCTATCCACCTCTAGTAAAAATGAAACTTAGTCAACACTAGAGACCAAGCTACTCAGTCAAAGAACAAACTGAGCTAGTAATTGAACCACTGGATAGAAGAATAGACTGAGCTACTCAGTAGAAGAAAAAACCGAGCTAGTTGGCACCAAACAAAACTAGCACGTGACAAAAGAGGAAACCGAGCCAACACGAAATGTTAACTGCCAACTTTGGCATGTTGACTCACCAAAGAATCCAACCCATTGAATATCTCTCAAATTGGTTATATGTGATGGGTTAAATGGGGGTGAATATAGCCAACATTCTTGGCGACTTGTAGGGGATGCTTTCCTACTAAGCATAGATCAATGGCCTTAAGCAATCCATTGGGCATAGAGTCGCCAAAAGAGAATTAGGCATTAACCCACCTGCAACTTCACAAAACTATGTACAAATATTTACAATTACAAAAATCAAACAAAGCCATTAACTAGATTATTGAAGTAGCTGCCCTTTTTGTACAAGTTGATTTCTTGCTCCATGCACATGGGCATCTAGACAGATTAGAAAGCATGACAAGCATGTTGCTACACTTTGGATCATCTTCCCAATGTTGAAAAAAATGAAGCTTTCTAATAGTGGGACATTTTCATTTTGAGCAAGACATACTTGCTCTTTCTTGTGTTTTTCACCCTCATGCTCTATAATAAGCATGACCAGGGACAACATGTATTGTTGTAGAGCTAGATACTTTATTGGGCATCCTCTTGATGGTTTTGGGTCTAAGCAATTAGCCTTGACCATGTTGTGCTCTGCAACACTTGTATCCTCTAGGCCAACAGGGGTTGGCTCTAATGGTATGGTTTATAATGTGTGTGCCTCCTCATTGTGTTGCAAAAGGGGAGGACTAATTTTCTTAAAGCTAGCAATTTTTTCTTTGGGGGCTCTTGCACTTCGGTTGCTTGAAATTGGGCAAGCTTAAGCCTTGTCTCTTCATCATATTTCTTTTGTTTTAATTCTTCATCCTACTACACCTTTCGAAGGACCTAGTGAGCCTCATTAAAAACATCAAATGCTTCAGACAATATGTTGTAAACATGAGGGTCATTTCCCCACATCTCCTTGTCATCATGCAACTCCTTAATCCAAGAAGTCATAAGGAGCATGGCAAAATAAAAATCCCCACGAACTATTTTCAAGGATGAATTTTCAACATAGGCAAAAATTATTCCAATCTCAACAAAACTAGATACCAAGAACCCAAGTTATCTACATGATTTTGTAGCTCAAATAGCTTTGGCCTGAGGTTGTTGTAGGGATCTATAGGAGACTGAGAAAGTTGGTCATTTGATGTTGCAAGGGAAACCAAACTCAAGGAGGAATTTACATATGGGCTTGATTTATTTTGCCTCTCTTGCTACTAATATAACTTCTTAGTTGTGATGAACTTGGAAGGGGAAGCTTTAACCTATTCATGGCCATAAATGACATGATGGGTTGGAGTAAAATCAACCTCTTGGTGATTTGGGTAATCATGATGGTCAAAACTAGGCTGTAGTTGAGATAGAGGATGGGAGGGCTGAGGAATAGCCTCTTCATGATATAGGGGAAAGTGGGAGACATCTATATGAATGGAATCCATAATAAAAAATTAAGTAAGAAGCTTCATAGAAATCCTGAAGAAACATAAAAAAAATCAAAAAATCATTTATTCATAGGTCAACACTTGGCATGTTGAAATCGATGGATGCATAGAGTTGCCTGGAGCTTTTTGTTTTTTGGTGGTTGCAAAATTTTGTGAAGTTGCAGGTAGGCTAATGCATCATTCTTTGTTGGTGACTCCATGCCCAATGGATTTCTTAAGGCCACTAATCTATGCTTAGCAGGCAAGCATCCCCTCTAAGCCACCAAGAATATTGGCTATTTTCACCCCCATTCAACACATCACATATAACTGATCTTTGAGTTCTTTAATGGGTTGGATTCTTCAGTGGGTTAACATGCACAAAATTGGTAGTTAACATTTCGTGTTGGCTCAGTTTTCTCTTTTGCCGAGTTTGGTCTGTTATTTTGTCAAGTGGTTTAATCAATTAATGTACCGAGTTGCTTAGTCTCTTCTTTGGCTAACTAGCTTAGTTTGTTCTTTGACCGAGTAGCTCAGTGTAACGCCCCGCCATATGACCCAAAAGAAGTTAACCTAAAGTTTCACTAAGTTTGTAAAACTTTTTTTCTAAGATAAAGATCCAACAACAATTATAGAATAGCAGAAGCAATGAACATACACTCATACATCAACAACACATAAACAGGTTACAACTCTTAAGGTCTCATGACATTGAATCACATTTAAGATTAATTAATACTAAAACCAATTATATAACATTTAAGATTAATTAATACTAAAACCAATTATATAACACATCCATATTAAAGAATAACTACAAGTACAAATCCCACTTAAACAATATACAATTATAAGATGCCACTTAGCAATAAACAAAATGCAAAATCATCAATTGTACAGGTCACAAGGTATGAAAGGCTGAAACACTATACGTCATGAAATAGATCACATCATCTCATAAGATCTATGAAATCAAATACAATACAATAGGTAGATAACCATTAATTTCTTTGATTTTCAATTTACTTTAGAATGATATTTAATAATAAAGTAATAAATCAAATTTTCAAATAATAAATTAAAAATTTTAACAATACTTATTAAAATTATTAATAATTATTATTATCAACTATGACCATAATAATTTTAAATTTATTAAACCTTGGAAAAATTTTCCCAAAAAGGAAACCTACTAAAAATAGAAACTTTCCAAAAATGGAAACCTACTAAACACAAAAAAATTTCAAAAATAGAAACCTACTAAAAATAAAAACTTTTTAAAAACATAAACTTACTAAAAGTGGAAACTTACTAATAGGAATCTAGTAGAGAAACCCAAGTCAAACAGTTAAAATCTATAAAATAAAATTCATTTTCTTTTCAAAACCCAAATCCTGATTTTAACATCCAATCAGGAAATATCGAAATAATCAAATAATGGTTTTCAATTTAATTCTTTCTCAAATGTATTCAAGGGTAGAGAACAGTAAATTTTAACATGAGGGTTTCAAATCTATATTTCTCATATATAGATAATCAAATGAAGAACAATTAAAATATACAACAAGGGTTTCAATTTCATTAATTCGTTCACAGACGTAATCAAGAATATAAAATAATAAATTTCAATCACAAGGGTTTCAAACAATTCTAAAAGTTTTGAAAACATATTTAACTAGACACGAAAATTAAAGAATGTAAATCTACTATGCAAATTAACCACAAGATTATACCTAAATTTGATGCTAATTCGACTACACACGAAGCACGCAAGAATTTTCATTTCTTTTTTAAAACCTCCTTTTTTGAAATTGCTCCTCCAAAACCTGTGTAATTGCATAATGAGCTCTAGATCTCTAATAAAGAGTTCTCCCTTGATTTTGGGCTTTGATTGTACAATCATACAATCTTTGATAAAGAGTTCTCCTTTAATTTGGGGCTTTGATTGTGAAATCATGCGAGGGAACTTGTTGATCAATGATTTTTGGTACTTGTCAGTTTCTTGTTTAAGAACTAATGCATGGTAGGTGGTCTTTTGTGATCTTTTTGATTTTACTGAGCTTAGGGTAGGTTATCTGTATGTCATGTTGGGAAGTGGCTTGCAATGGAGGCTCAGGCCCTAAACAGGCTTACAGGTAACCAATTGTAGGTTATTCAATAAGTGATAACATTTCATTAAATGAGTTTAAAATAAATTAATAAGAGTCATTTTTTTTCTCGTCCATGCCTCAAGTGCTAGTATAGGCTAGGATGGGAGTAGAGAGGACGCTTGGTTGCGACCATGCTTCATTAGTATGGTTTGTCAGTACAAAAGGATACTAGTGCCACATAGGGTCACAAGGGGGCCGAAGGATTAAAAGACTAGTCGGGTAACCCTAGATTTGGTTCGTGCGATGACACTTTCCCACATGCATAGTAGATTCCCTACGTGTCGTTGTTGCCTTTGGGATTAGTTGATACTTGTGTCTTGGCACCCTTTAAGATAGTATGCTTTCAGGTGATTCCTTAAACCTAGATGTTGGTTTTGACTTTTGAGTTTGTTGTCCTGTTTGGGACTTGAGTTTCTCCTCAGCATGGTGGGAGTGGACCTTTTTGGGTTCCATGAGGTTGGGTGGTAGTATGTTTTCTTATACCATTGAAATCCGACTATCAAATGTCACTATTGGATGTGTTTGTGCAGATGTCCCTTTCTAACTATTCATGTATTTTTATGATGGATGGTTGTACCTATTATATTGTATTTGATTTCATAGATATTACGAGATGGTGTAATCTATTTCATGATGTATAGTATTTTAGTCTTTCATACCCTGTGACCTGTATAGTGGATGATTGTGCATTCTATTTATTGCCAAGTGGCATCCTATAATTGTATATTGTTTAAGTGGGATTTGTACTTGTAGTTATTCTTTAATATGAATGTGTTATATAATTATTTTTAGTATTAATTAAACTTAAATGTGATTCAACGTCATGACACCTTAAGAGTTGTAACCTATTTATGTGTTGTTGATGTATGAATGTATGTTAATTGCTTCCGGTATTCTATAATTGTTGTTGTATCTTTATCTTTAAAAAAAAATCTTTAGCAAACTTAGTGAAACTTTAGGTTACCTTCTTTTGGGTCACATGGGAGGGTGTTACACTCAGTCTCTATTGTTGACCGAGTTGTGTGTTATCCCATCCTGTGATTTTTGACAACAACACAATTTGACTTTTTGCGGCCATCACGCATTACAAGCACTATTTCATTTAATGTTGAGCAACGTTTGGGCCTTGTAATGATGACGCCAATGTATTCCTATGCCTATTTATTACTTGTAAGGATTTGATTTATCACATTTGATCTTTTACGGCTAGGTGCACATTCTTTTGCTCTTCATGTCACTTCTACAACAAGTTGCTTCAAAGGTCAAATTTTATTCTAATATCTAGTTATTGCTCTATGCAACTCTTAACTCTAGTGGTTGGGGTTTAAACTTCAAGTTTAGATCATAGTTATGCTTGAACTCTTTAAAAAGCAAAGTTGTCAATATTTTTTAGGTTCTTCTTTGGTTTTTTTACAACAAAATTGTGCTCTGTGATTATAAATTTCTTGTTTTGCCTTGCATTAATAGAAACTCATGTTTCCTCTTCTTACCATTTAATTATCTTGTACATCTTTTGTCTTGTGTTGAATGTTTCTATTTTATCATTTAATTTTGTATGTTGTATTTAACTTTCTCATGGGTGTTGTATTGTGAAGTTCTTCTTCCTTTCAACATTTCATTTGTTCAAACCTACATATGAGCCCTTTAAAGGTAAATTAGAGTTGAGACCTGTGACTTTTGGGCTCTTTTATTATTGTCATGTGCATCTACATGCAAAGTTGTAACTGAGTTTCAATCTAGTGCATCACCCCCTTTCCCTTTAAGAATCTTAGTTTCATGCATTCCTTCTCCCTTTTCCTCCCACGCAGTAGTTGAGATGCATCCTAATTGTAAGGAAGCCAACCTTCTCCAAAGATTCAACCTTGGCTTGGAGGTTGTTTCCATGTTACATGAGGTTGCCTAAGGGTCATACCTCAAGCAAGAGTGCAAAATTTTTTGTCAATAGTGATTTAGAAAGGGATCATAATAATTTGATGTGGATTCTCGCTTCTCAAAAGTGCAACTCCTTGGTGGGGCCTAACATTTAGGTATGTGTCAATAATTCATTTGGTAAATAATATATTCTTACAAGGTTCTCAAAGCTTAAAAGACAATTGTTTGGAGGTTTTGAGGTTCCTTGGTAGAAACATGTTTGGAATAAATTTTCTTAGCTCAAATCCATTTTCTTTCATGTTCCTGTTAGTTCATGATTATTGTCTTACTTAGGATAAATGATACAAGTAGGGCTTTCATGAACCCTCTAGGTGTGTCTTATGTTGTAATAGTGAGGAGTTTGTTTCCCGTCTTTTATTTTAGTGCTTCTTTAGTAAGGAAAGCTGCTACTTTTGTTGAGGTTTTTGGGGTCAAAATTATTGGCATGCCCCCTTTTTGTTTGAGTTCTTGGCACACTCAAGCAAAGCCTTTGCTAAAAATTCTTTTCTTGAAATTACATGGGCTCTTAGTCATTTTATCATTTGACATATCTGGTTGGCGATGAATCAAAGGATTCTCTAGAATGTGAGGTGGGCACTTTACACTTGTGAAAAAATATTCATTTTCTTTGTGAGATTATTTAGTCTAAATGCAATTTGACTGGAGATGTGGATCTTAGAGATGATACTAATTCAATATTAGTTGTGAGTCTGGTTGGCAAGTGGTGGTGACTTTGTTAACTAGACAAGAGCTTAGGGAGGTTTGTTAACATTTATCTTTGATTATTAGACAAATTCTCCAATTGTGTGGCTCCTTGGAATATGTTACTTTCACACACATTCTTGAGGAGTGGAATAGTATTCATAGTTGTTTGGCTAAATGGACTTTGAATAATAGGCATGATTGAAATACAATGAATAAGGGACAATTGCCTAATAACATGTCTCATGCGTTAGACTAAGTTAGATGATACTCACAAAGATTTTCTAATACTCTCGTTATTGAACATTATATTTCTTTTGTATTTGAATAAATATTTCTCCTTATTTTATTCTATCATAATAAATTTTAATACAAATTTCATTTTAATATTTTAAATAAGCATTTTTTAATGCAATTGATATGTCTTACTATTATTTATATGAATATTATAAATAAATAAAAAAGCTACAAATGAAAAAGATAGGTACCTACTACATATTGAATTTTTTAGTTCTAATAAAGTAGTAACGTTGAGGCTCTACTTTTAAATTGAAAATCATTTCATTAATCAGCTTTTTTCTAATTTCACTTCAAACAAACCTTAGAGATGCCGTTTCTAGACGGCTATTGACATGGGGGATTTGATTAACGCGAAAACACGAATCCTATGCTTCTTTACAAGTAGCCTGTGAGAGCTCTAATGTTGTAATCGTCGAAAGGATACAATGGAAGCAAAAAGGGCAGTCCGTGGAAGAACAAATTGCTAAATCTAATTTTGCTTTCTTCAAATCTGAAGTCTGAGAAGGAAGCAGGAGCGTTTTAATTAAGATGGCAGGAGACATATCAATATCTTGGTTTGAGATCGGCCCTAATTTGGTCAAGCTAGTAGAGGGCATTTACAGATCTACAGATAAGGTATGCCTAGGTTTTTAAGAGTATTTAAGCATATATTTGATCCCACTTTTTCTCAGATTTGCTGTGGCATTTGCATAATTATAAAGGGCCGGCTTGAGGAGAATATGTGCAAAGAAGTTGGGAAGATCTATTGGGTATTGAAGCTTTTCATGTGTCAAATGTTAAGGTAAGTCAAAACTATTTTTAATTGATTATCTAAATCTTTTTGGAAGGGGTTATATTATAAAATTAATAATTTTATTGTGTTTTTCTTCATTTTTATTAAGGTATGTCAAAGATATTTTGAATTGTTTATCTGTATCTCTTTGGGAAGGGTTATATCATAAAATTCATAGTTTGATTCTGTTTTTTCTCATTTCCAGCGGCAGTTTTTGGGAAAAATGACATATGAAATCAATATGGGATAAGAATAATACATCAGAGATTTTGTTATAGTAGACAAAATTTACGGATGTATTTCTTACATCCCATCCACGGTGATTGATGAATACAAGATGAATTTGCTTGCGGAGTGGGGATTCTTGGCATTTCTTGATTCACAAGAGATGGAATTAGGAAATTCGTTTCCTTCTACCATCATGAATGCCATCTATTCTGCTTCAGTTCACATCGCCATCTTTTCAAAAAAATTGCGATTTGGAAATTCATTTCCTTCTACTATCTTCAATGTCATTTAATCTGCATCAGTGCACATCGCTATCTTCTCCAAAAGATTACGAGTCGGAAATTCATTTCCTTCAATTATCGTAATTGTTGTTTGTCATGTTTCAGTTCACATCGCCAAAGTCTTAAAATTATATCTTTGTCAGTTCACTTTATTATCTCTACCCCTCTCAAAAAGCTAAATAATTTTGATTCAATTGAAGTTGTCATGTAATGTGCTATGTTTTATCGAAATCATCGTCTCTAATCCCGCTTGAGTTCAAATTGTCATTTTCTCAACCAAAAAAATGTCAACGGTCATTCCTCAATTCAATATTTATTTCTTGTTTGTGTTTTGGATGGACCGTTTAGCATAATTTTTTGTTAAGCTCTTTTCAAAATTGGTTCTCATTGTAATGATGACTAATATTTTCAGTGCAACTCTATATACTTGAGATTGGTAGAAAAGATACAACCATGTTACAGAAAATCTCATTACACGACAATTATAATGGCTTCTGAAACTAACCGTATTTGTTTTTCCCTTGATGAATCCTAGTGTGATCTGAGCCATTAATATAAATCATAAAACATTATTTCCAGAAATCTTTATACTCAGTCTCATAGACCATGAAATTATATCTTCAGTTGATTTGTTAAATGTTTTGCAATGGTAACAAGTTGAACCCAAACAAAACAAGATTTGGGATGTACTGGAGAATGTTTTCTTTCTTATTTTTACTCGAGGCAATCCAAATTTCAGAATGTTTATGCTAAACCATCCCTATCTCAGGGATTGACTTGAAGAGAGGCACCTCTTTGCAGTCCCCAATTGTTACAGATAATATCGATATCCTGGACCAGTGAAATGTTATATTAGCCACAAATATACTTAATTTGAGTTGTTTAGAACATGGCTGAACTATTTTCTTTATAAAGTAAAAAAATGATCAAGATCATACCATTTGCATTTTCTGTTTAGTAATATCAGTTTTACTTTTGAGGTTAATTGTATATGTTTTTTTATTAAAATCAGCATCATAATAAGGGTGCTGATTGGTATACACAACCGCAGTCTGAAGGTGTCAAAAGAGACCAACAATATACTAACAAAGATGTTACCTCTCTTACAAACAAGAGCTGCAGGGCAGCACAGTTCCTGCCAAGTGTAGAAAAGGAAGATTAATTTAGTAGGAACAATGTATCAGATTAGAAATTATAAAAATATGAATCATGAGAGAAAACTAATACAGAGAAATGTTGTCATTAGTATATGTGAGACTAGAAACACCAATACAATTAATCGTGATAGCCTTCTATCAGCAGTTGTGCAATATTATGCACCTTGAAGAAAATGCACACATGGATCAATGTCTAACAGTGTACTCTTATCTGAAGAGTTTTCTAAGAGTCACTTCATGAGAGGACCATGTAGAGATCTCAGCATCATGTGATAATTGCACCAATGGCTAGAGTTACTGATAAGTCCCATAATTCCTGAGATTAGAAATAAAAAAGCAAAACCTAAACAATTTAAGGAAATCAATTGATCACATTACATGGTGGGTACATAAATATTAGTTAACATCTTCAATTCGAACCTTGACAGCGTCCATCATCTGCCATTTGGTCTTGTGAATAATGAAAAATTCAGAACTCATGCTATCATGTATTAATTCTATAATTTTATCTGTATTAATTTATACTTTAATAAAATATAAATGTAACAACTGTACTCTTATCTGAAGAGTTACAAAACAAGAAAAATTTAAATTGTGAACCAAGAAAAACTCAATGAATAGTAACTAAAAATTGGAAGTCAGCTAAGTGTCAGGCAAGTCCAAGGATCTATCACCAGCATTAAATCAAATGCTTGAGAGCTTATACCTAGAGCATCCCTGCACAAGTAACAAGCTAAAATCAATAATCTCTCCTAGCATGCTCCATATCTGACACAATGTAAGCTTTGGAACACAGTATGGACGCTGGAGATCTATCCAAATATAATGAACGTGCATCTGTATGAAAATTATAATTGGCAAAAATTTGGAAATAGCATGAGCATAGGAAAATAAAATAAGTAGTCATACCAGAATCATTTAACCGCTTGTCATGTTTCATCCACAAATGAATAACATTTCCCTTGTCAGATATTTCCTTGCTAGTACCCTGGTATGGCCAGCATAGTGCTTCTAAGCTTCTTCATTCTCATTATCTTTTTCCATGTGCATAATGTGGTCAGGCATGGTGCTAAAAGATGTAGATTCGAAAGCCATCTAACAAGTCCATCTGCAACTGAGGGTGAGAAATATGATTTTGAAGATATACATTGGACTTGTATTGAGGGAGAGAGAATATAACGAAGACTAAGAGAGGAGCTCTAATTCACAGGTTTTCTCAAAATTAAATAATATTTACATACCCAAAACCTCAAAACATTTTTTTATCAAACAAACCATAAAATAAAGATAAGAGTAATCTAAGTCGATGTTGATAAAGAAGATGTTAATGTTTATTAGAGATAAATCTACATTTTTTCAGAAGAGAATAGAAAACTAACATAGACTCGAATCAGTTGTGTCAAGTCCAGTTTGACCAAGCTTCTATAAACCTGGCGTTCATCATTTTTTAATTACCAAACAGAGGATTCAAACGCCCTTATAAAGAGAGAAATAGAGTCATGTTGGGAATAGAGATTAACCCAGACCTGAAAAGATCACGAAATCACTCTCCATTTACCAAAAACTATCCACAGATAAAATTGTTGTGGATGGTGCCTTTCATATTTATAACATAGAAATAATGAGAATCTATAGGATAATGTTCTTACAGAGTTGTGCGTTTGGACCTTGGAGCAAAGCCATCTGCACTGCTTCCAAAGGATTTTATCACATCACTGAAAGAGCTATAATTCCTGTCGCTGGAAAAGATGGAAGAGTCTGAATATTGGGTTCATCTGTGAATTCAAATGCTGGAGCAATGTCATGATTTCTTAAAAGCACAAACAATTGCTTTGAATTTCCTCCTTCAGAGAGAGTTTTCTTCCAATTAGCAGAAGAATAGTCTCTAATTATCTATCCTTTTCGTTTGGGAGTTTATCATCTGTGCTGTTATTGTTCGCTGTAGAGATCGTTTTCAATGGAAATTGTCATTTTCTGGGATATTTCAATCCAAACTATTGAAAATAACTAATGTCCAGGAATTCTTGGGAAAAAAAAGGAAATATGAATAAGACGGTGTTTATTTGATTGGCAATCAGTTTCACATTTGTTGCAACCTGCTCTGCTAAATTGGAAGCATCTGATGCAGAGGGGAGCTCACCCAACTTAGTAATATTATACATAGTACTTAGATGGCATCAACGTATTAGAGCATAGTTTTATGTACTAACTGAGCGCTGCAGTGAGGAAAAAGATCATCAATTGAAGAGTGTTTAATCAAGAGAGGTGGATAAATGCATACCAGCAAATTATCATATTCAACTTTACCTTGTCCCCTAAAATAACCCCAAAAGAATGCATGCAAAATATGAAAGCACAAAGAGGGCACGTGGGCTGTTCATCCAAATGCCTTAAAGAAAGGTTTCCAAATGCCTTAAAAAAGGGTTTTCAAATGGACTGGAAAGAATGCAATATTGAAACTTAAGAATTTAATGGCAGTGATACGCAGACATGGGAAATTGCATTTCCTTTATCTGGGGAAGCTCTAAATTTCAGATTATATTCAGATTTGTCGGAATTGCCGTGTTCTCTTGTATTGAAATTTGTGTTTTCTTTTAATTGTCTTCCATCACCAAATCCACATCCAATTAGATTGAAACAAAACATTTTGAAACTAATTTAACTAATATCTACGTTAAAAGGCGTGCAACTTCACTAAACAAAGGGCAAATGCACTCATAAATCTTGAGAAACTCTTAAATTTGATTGGTAGTTACCATCTAGTTTAATCACTGTTTAAGCTGTAAGCCTCCGCAATAGTTCCATGCCATGTCTGGCAGGAACTAATAAAGACCAAGATCAACATACTAATAGAGTTAGAAGTCCACCTTAAGAGTGGGTAGACGGTTCACTCACACCATAGGGAGACGAATGAGATGCTAGAGGTTTTTTTTAGAACTTTCTTAACTGTCTATACTATACTATCAATAATATCCCCACCACAAGAGGGGAGTGGTCAAGACTGTCAACATAGGAGGCAGAGTGCTGAGAAGGTTGCACATTATCAGCCAAAGATTGGATCAGAGCAAAAGTAGCAGATCGAGAAGGGTCCATGCAGGCAGAGGGGGCTGCACCAATAGCAGGAGCCACAGGGGTTCAACTGTTTATGTTTATTTATATCAATTATAATACATAATTGGACCATACTTTATGATCTATCATCAAGAATAGAAAGATGATAAGTTGCAAACTACATAAGATTATAAAGAGCTGGGATAAAGAGGAGGAAAGAAAAAAACATGTCACAATAAACATAAACAATCAAATCTAAAAGTAACACAAAATTCTATTTATTTATTTTTACTGAAATCAACCAATTGCATTTTTGCTGCAGATATAAAGATTTAGTTAATATCATTATGAAGCAGTATGGGGTTTACATGTCTCACAAAATCTTGGCAGGACATGTGTCTGGTAATACAGACAATTATAATTGTATAAGAGCTGTAGGTTGTTTTTACCTGGAGGTGAACAATTAATATGGCTTAATCAAACTCCTATTAGCATTTACCAAAAAAAAATCTAATTTACTTTGAGATCAGGTTATTTATATGTAGTCTTTTTAAATGTTTGCTTTAAATGTTTGCATTTTTGGGAGAGAACTAAAGGTTCAATTTTGTGTGACATAAAATGTTTAGCGTTTCTAGTAGAGAGGGAAATTTCTTTTTTCTGCACTAAAAATGGAATATCATTAACATCTTGAAGTTTTCAGCCCATATGTGATTATAGTTAAGTTAAAGCAACGGGAATGATTCTTGCAGTAATTGCTCATAACTGCAATTGATTTCCTTCTTTTAACACTTCCATAGGTGTATCTTGATTTTTGTAGATTTTCCTGAATTTTAACCAATTTGATTATTTCATTGTCTATCAAATTTTATAATTCTTGGTAACTATAAAGAGTCTATTTCGAGATGGGTCTGTTTTAGGTATCGCAAAATTGATTATAGATAAGCTTGGAATTTTATTTCAACACCTAGATGCATTAAAGAGAAAATGATTAATTGCAAGATAGTTTTTTTTTTTTGGGTCAGGTACTGAGTTCAGGTTCGAATACTAGGCTTTTTTATTGGTTAGGTAGGCAAAAATTAGAGATTGAGGTGGAAGAGTTATGGCGTCTGTTTGTGGAATGTGCGTTTGCATTAATGAGCAAGCAAGAAGAAATAAATATACACAAAGGTATTGAAAAGTTACTTAATGAGCAAGAGCCATTTTTGATGAGGAAAGCCATCGAGTTAAGAATTAATCGAGGGTCGGATTGTTAGAACAAGGAAAAACAAAACTGAAGCAATAAGCAAAATAAATAAATTTCAAATATGGCTAATTCCATAATTCCACAGTTATGGAAAATGAAAATTATAGAAATGCTCCACATCAGTTCTGGTGCATTCATATAAAAAGGTTAGATTACTATATACATTTCAACTAAAAAACAACCTTCACAGGGATAAATGAAAAACCTCAGAATCTAAGAGTGCAAATTTTCATATATGCATTGGACATTAAACACCAAAAGACCAAGAACTAAAGTCCTGAGTAGTAGAATGCAGCAATGCTCCTTTTGAAAAATTAAAAGGATCTGCAAGTAATGAAGATTTTTACCTGGTCCATGAAATAGTCTTGTGATGGACTTCACTAACCAGAGTTTGAAAAGATTGGTGGTCTCTTTTTCACTGCTTAATAAGGAGGTGTATATATATAACTTTGAAGTTTTGCTTTGAGGAAAGAGCATTTTCAGTTGTATCAGATTGGGGTAGGCTCTTAAGCGATGTATTGCAACAGCATAGTTCAATGATTCTCTCTATAAATATGTGTTGGTTGCCTTGCCATTCCATATTTTTCCTTGACCTCTTTTCTTGCTCCTTTGCTATGGCTGATTTTTTATATTACATTCCATTTTTAAAAGTTTGCTGAGCCTTCTATTAAACTGTTATAGAACCCTGGACTTGTTGAGGGTATCAGGTTGTCTTCCGTAGAACAATCACTTCACTATTCTTGTGGTCCTTTTTAAATTTCTATGGTTGCGTGGTAGCCTGCTAGGTAAGGGAAGAATGGGAGGATTCAATATCTTCTCCGTTGAACATTTTATTGGACTTGGACTACTCAGAGAGGTGCTTACTAGTCTGTAGAAAATTCTTGCAGTGATAATGCCCGAAGCGTTGGAGAATATTACAGTGATCTTAAGATTTAAACTCTCACTCTAAATACACCCACCCATATGTTTTTGAGGTAGATTTTATGTTAATCGTTCTTCCAAATATTTTAGGGGAGAAATTTTATGGTACAATATTTTCAGGGTGCTATCATGTGCATTAGTGCTCCAAAAAGGAGAAAACTTCATTTCATTTGAGAGATCTCTGACGGGTCATCTTTAAGGGTTATACTATTCATAGATAATAAGATAAGATAAATTTATTAATATCTAATGGGAGACCAACAAGGGTCTATGGGACTAAAAACTTACAGAACAAGAAGTAAGGAACCAGCAGACCACCAAACAGTGGTCGATAAAGAAAACAAAAGAGAAAGAGAACCAGATATGAGGCGCAAACTAAGGGTTCTTCCTAGGTTGGAAGAAGTCTAACACTGAGGGATACAGATCCAGGCAGGGGAGAGCATGTAGCCATCTTTGAAATTTGTTGGTGGGATTACGTTGATGAAGATGAAGATGAAGATGAGGATGAAAATAAGCCTTGAGGGTCACACGGATCTAGAGTGAACAATGGTGGAGGTATCTAAGGGCTGCTTCACACCCCGCCTAGGGGGCAGGGGCGAGAAGAAGTCTATAATGAGCTTCTCAGCAGCCTGCTTCTGGGGAAAATAAGTTGTAGGTTGTGATCACGAAGCTGGATCACCTCCTGGAGATAAAGCGCCAAACATATTTGATTAGTGTAGTTGAAGGAGGTCAGTGAGCTACACTCTCCAAATAAACAATAAAATCTCCCTCTGATCTTGTAATAAATAGGGCAATGGAAAATGAAGTGCAACTTAGTCTCAATCTCGGCCAATGTGCATAGCCTGCAAATACGGTCCTCTCTATCAATTTGGTGGTTAGTTTGGGTCCATAGACGATGGGAACCAACCTTGAAAGATCCTAGTGTGAACCGAAGAGAATGGCAGCAACGTTGTGATAAATATCTAGGTCGAGCAGTAATCCCATCTTGCATGTCCAGAAAGTGCTCAGCATAGAATGCCATCCTCGGACTTAACCCCTTAGGTGGGTTGGTCCAAGTCATAACGAGGTACTGTTTATAGATTTCAAGTCTGATCTGCTCGTTCAACTCCTGCCTGGAAGGGAGAAGATGAGTAGGAGCGTCTAACGAGAACCGAAAGGGGGGCAAGTGATCAATGTTTATCTCGATGGAGCTCAGAAGGGATGTGGCCTGGGCATACCAGCAACAGGCTCTCACGGAGGTGTCGGATTTGGCAAGCGCAAATGAGGAGCAGTATGTAAGGTAAGAGTATTTGTCCCGACCATCAGAGTAGTCCACAAAACAACGAAGATGGTGGAGAAACCATATCAAGTCAAAAATAGCCCCCAATCTAAAGGGATGAGCTCTGAACTCAGCTAGAATGATATTGTGGGATATGGAGTGATGACATCTGATGATCCGCCGAAGAAAGAGAGTCTAAATACACTCAATGGAGGCCTAGTCCAAATCAAGCAATGATGGTCCCCAAACAGTCGAACCATATAGAACAGTAGGTTTGACCAGAGAGTCCAGGAGGGACAACTTGGACGAGGTGTCTTGGAAATGGTGTCTGAAGCACTGTCTCTCAATCATGGCATGGGAACCCATCCCTTTGTTGATCCAGGGCTAAATGGAGGGTCTCAAACTAAACTGAGGACTAGAGAACTTGACCCCAAGGTAAGTGTACGAGGAGGCGATCTCAATCTCCTGACCCTGGAAGTAGAAATGTAAGTGTGAGGTCTTCAAGAAATTGAAGACCATGACTCGAGTCTTCCCCAAGTTAACCACAAGCTGTGTCGAGTCACAAAAGGAGGCTAAGTTGTCAAGAGTTCTCTGGAGGCTCTCGGGTGAGGAGGCAAGAAGAATCACATCATCCACAAAAAGAAGGATGGAGACTAAAACCTGATGTAAGAAACAACCATCACCTGGAAGGGATGAGTCTTTGATAAATCCCTCAAGCTCGTTGATGTAGATGCCAAAAAGAGTGGGGGAGAGGGGGTACCCTTGCTTCACCCCAATAGTGCTCTGAATAGGATTAGAGAGCCCCGCTGGAGTCCTGAATCTGCCCTCGACCTGCTCATAGAGTCTTATAATGGTTGTCAAAAGAATCTCTGATATCCCAATTGAGCCTTTGAAAAAGGGCAACTCTAGGAATGGAGTCAAACGCCTTATAGAAGTCCACAAAACAATAGTAGACTTTCGCAGAGCGATGACGAGCCTCCTCAATGACCGCTCGTAAGGTCAAGATATGATCCATAGTTTGATAATCTTCTCTGAAACCAGCTTGAGCGCTAGCCCTACACTTCATCATGTCTAGTTCCCCCGAAAGAATAGTATTCAGTGCTGTGGCATAAAGTTTGGCAAAGATATTCCCAATCATGATGCTCTTGTAATTGTTGGGGTCAGAAATCAACCCTGACTTATGAATCAGATGGATCATGTGCCTTGACCAAGCCTCCAGAAAGTCGGTACAAACCACTCTATTAAAGAGTGTGGCGAGATAGGAGCTAATCACCAGACTACCAAGCTTGAGTAGTTCTGCTTGGAAACCATACTCATCGGCAATGCATCTCATAGATCTGACGACCTCGTGGATGATAGAAGTGGTAAAGATACGACAGTCAGGGGGTGCGATGAGGTGGAGAGGTGGCAGGCCTGGGATGTCATAAAGGGTGGTGGTGTGGGAGATGAGGGAGCATAGGTTGATGGAGGAAGGTGGGGGCAGGTAACACAGGAACAAGGTGAGCCAAAAGAGCTTTGGGTCCTGGCTAAGCATATCGTATAAGAATTTGCACTGTGAAACCATGTAAGCTCGTTTCTTCGCACGAAGAAACCGGCTATAGGAATGCTGAAAATCGTCAATAGCCGAAGGGGAGGTCTCAAAGGTTAAAGTCAAGTGGCGGTGAAAGGCTTTACAATCAGCATCGAACCAGTGGTTCATATGTCTTTCCAAACTCTTTCATAATTAATGATGAGTAAAAATATATAGGCGATTCATGGCAAATTGTAATTTTATGAAGGTTGCATAGAGATGAAGGTTGTATAGGGATGGAGGTACTTGGTATTTGAGATTCAGGTAAAAATATATAGGTGATTCATGGTAAATTGTAGTTTTATTAAGGTTGTATGAGATGAAGGTTGTATAGATGGAGATACTTGGTATTTGAGATTCAATATGGTTATTTTTTAAAATAGGAAACTTGGATATATTGGTTACACCATTTTTTTTAATCTAATTTTATATTTTATAGAAAATGTAAAAATCTAATGACATTGAGTTTTCAAAATAAGAATAGTGATAAAATTTGTTATCAAATATTAACTTTCAAGATTAAATATACAAATTGAAATGTGGTACAATTATTGTATCAAAGTTTGAATCTAATTAGTGATTACATATTGAAATAATCATGATAAATAACAATCTAATATGCAAATGAAAAATTGAAACAAAAACTAAAAATCTTAATCAAGTTCCTTAACTATGATGATCTCCGTTGAGAATCTAATACTTAGGCATATTAGTACCTGAGGCATGGGTACACTACCCATGCAACTATGGGAGTTATGGATCTTGTTAGGTTTTGAGATAGTTTGTAGTCAAGTCCAATAATGTCATACAACTTGAGGTCACATCTAGTAGGAACCTCTTTTACTTTTTAATGAGGTTCTAAGTATTGTTCTAATTTGGAGCAGGAAAAATCATTTTTATGCTACTAGTTGAATTCAATGTAATGGTTATAATTTTGACTAATTCATATTAATGAATTGATTAGTGAACTTGTGAGAAATATTACTCAAGGTGCAAGGTGAGAGGCTAGGAATTTAATTTTTGTGGTTCAACGAAGAGTCAAATGTATCATAATGTCAACCTTGTGTCTTTCTAACATTGCCAAACCTAGATTTACGCGATTAAATTTGACAGTTTATCCTTAATCCAAAGAACCCAAAAAACCCAATCACTCGATCAATCTTAATAATTTAATTGTTTTAATCATGTCTTAGGAAGTCATCTCTGAGTATGAGTTGCTTTAAATATGGAATAATAATAAATAAATAATAAATTGTTAAATATAAATAGACTTATGTATAAACAAATGTATCAAGATGCCAAATAAATAAATCTAAACAAGCTGAATAAAAATATGGGACCCCACGTGATGAGGTTTGTTTGAAGTGAAATTAGAAAAAAGCTTATTAATGAAATAATTTTCAATTTAAAAGTTGAGCCCCTCAACGTTACTACCTACTTTATGAAAACAAAAAAAAATTCAATATGGAGTAGGTACCTATCTTTTTCATTTGTAGCTCTTTTTTTAAAAATAATATTCATATAAATAATAGTAAGACATATCAATTGCATTAAAATATGCTTATTTAAAATATTAAAATGAAATTTGTATTAAAATTTATTATGATAAAATAAAATAAGGGTAAATATTTGAATAAGAAATATAATGTTCAATAAAGAGGGTATGAAAATCTTGTGAGTATCATCTAACTTTGTCAAACACATGAGACATGTTATTAGGCAATTGTCCCTTATTCATTGTATTTCAATCATGCCTATTATTCAAAGTCCATTTAACCAAACAACTGTGAATATTGTTCCACCCCTCAAGAATGTGCATGAAAGTAACATATTATTCCAAGGAGCCACACAATTGGATAATTTGTCTAATAATCAAAGATAAATGTCAATGAACCTCCCTAAGCTCTTGTCTAGTTAACAAAGTCACCACCACTTGTTAACCAAACTCACAACTAATACTGAATTAGTAACATCTTTAAGATCCACAACCCCAGTCAAATTGCTTTTAGACTAAATAATCTCACTCAAACCATAGGGAGACGAATGAGAGGCTCGAGTCTTTTTTTCAAAAACTTTGTTAACTGTCTATACTAGACTATCAATAACATCCCCACCACAAGAGGGGAGTGGTCAAGACTGTCAACATAGGAGGCAGAGTGCTGAGAAGGTTGCACATTATCAGCCAAAGATTGGATCAGAGCAAAAGTAGCAGATCGAGAAGGGTCCACGTGAGCAGATGGGCTGCACGAATGGCAGGAGCCACAGGGGTTCAACTGTTTATGTTTATTTGTATCAATTATAATACATAATCAGACCATACTTTATGATAGAAAGATGATAAGTTGAAAATTACATAAGATTATAAAGAGGTGGGATAAAGAAGAGGAAAGAAAAAACACCATAAACATAAACAATCAAATCTAAAAGTAACACAAAATTTTATTTATTTATTTTTTCTGAAATCGACCAATTGCATATTTGTTGCAGATATAAAGATTTAGTTAATATCATTCTGAAGCAGTAGGGGGTTTACATATCTCATAAAATCTTGACAGGACATGTGTCTGGTAATACGGACAATTATAATTGTCTAAGAGCTGTAGGTTGTTTTTACCTGGAGATAACAATTAATATGGCTTAATCAAACTCCTATTAGCATTTACCCAAAAACAATCTAATTTACTTTGAGATCAGGTTATTGTCTTTTTAAATGTTTCCTTTAATGTTTGCATTTTTGGCAGCGAACTAAAGGTTCAATTTTGTGTGACATAAAATGTTTAGCGTCTCTAGCAGAGACGAAAATTTCTTTTTTCTGCACTAAAAATGGGATATCGTTAACATTTTGTAGTTTTCAGCCCATATGTGATTATAGTTAAGTTAAAACAACAGGAATGATTCTTGTAGTAATTGCTCATAGCTGCTATTGATTTCCTGCTTCTTTTAACACTTCCATAGGTGTATCTTGATTTTTGTAGGTTTTGCTGAATTCTAACCAATTTGATTATTTCATTGTCTATCAAATTTTATAATTCTTGGTAACTATAAAGAGTCTAATTAGAGATGGGTCTGTTTTAGGTGTCGCAAAATTGATTATAGATAAGCTTGGAATTATTAATTTCAACTTGCTCGCAGGAACAGAGAACCTAGATGCATTAAAGAGAAGATGATTAGTTGCAAGATATTTTCTTTTGGGTCAGATACTGAGTTCAGCTTCGAATACTGGGCTTTTTTATTGGTTAGGTAGGCAAAAATTAGAGATTGAGGTGGAAGAGTTATGGCATCTGTTGGAGGAATGTGAGTTTGCATTAATGAGCAAGCAAGAAGAAATAAATCTACACAAAGGTGTTGAAAAGTTACTTAATGAGCAAGAGCCATTTTTGATGAGGAAAGCCATCGAGTTAAGAATTAGTCGAGGGTGGAATTGATAAGTAGGAGATAATTTCCACAGCAATAAGCAGGAATTGATAAGGGTGGAATTGTTAAGGGTGGAATTGTTAGAACAAGGAAAAACAAAACAGAAGCAAAATAAATAAATTTCAAATATGGCTAATTCCATAATTCCACAGTTACGGAAAATGACAATTATAGAGATGCTCCACATCGTTTCTGGTGCATCCATATTAGAAGGTTAGATTACTATATACATTTCAACTAAAAAACAACCTTCAGCAGGGATAAATGAAAAAACTCAGAATCTAAGAGTGCAAATTTTCATATGCATTGGACATTAAAGACCAAAAGACCAAGAACTAAAGTCCTGAGAAGTAGTAGAATGCAGCAATGCTCCTTTTGAAAAATTAAAAGGATCTGCAAGTAATGAAGATTTTTACCTGGTCCATGAAATAGTCTTGTGATGGACTTCACTAACCAGAGCTTGAAAAGATTGGCGGTCTCTTTTTCACTCGTTAATAAGGAGGTATATATATATATATATATAGCTTTGAAGTTTTGCAGAGAGGAAAGAGCATATTTAGGTGTATCAGATTGGGGTAGGCTCTTAAGCGATGTATTGCAACAGCATAGTTCAATGATTCTCTCTATAAATATGTGTTGGTTGCCTTGCCATTCCATATTTTTCCTTGACTTCTTTTCTTGTTCCTTTGCTATGGCTGATTTTTTATATTATATTCCATTTTTAAAAGTTTGCTGAACATTTTATTAAACTGTTTTAGAACCCTGGACTTCTTGAGGATATCAGGTTGTCTTCCGTAGAACGATCACTTCACTCTTCTTGGGGTCCTTTTTAATTTCCATGGTTGTGTGGTAGACTGCAAGGTAAGGGAAGAATGGGAGGATTCAATATCTTCTCCGTTGAACATTTTATTGGACTTGGACTACTCAGAGAGGTGCTTACTAGTCTGTAGAAAATTCTTGCAGTGATAATGCCTGAAGCGTTGGAGAATATTACAGTGATCTTAAGATTTAAACTCACTCTAAATACACCCACCCATATGTTTTTGAGGTAGATTTTATGTTAATGGTTCTTCCAAATATTTTAGGGGACAAATTTTATGGTACAATATTTTCAGGGTGCTATTATGTGCATTAGTGCTCCAAAAAGTAGAAAAGTTCATTTCATTTGAGAGAGCTCCGATGGGTCACCTTTAAGGGTTATTCTACTCATATGTATTTCCAAACTCTTTCATAACAAATGACAAGCAAAAATATGTAGGTGATTCATGGTAAATTGTAGTTTATCAAGGTTGCATAGAGATGAAGGTCGTATAGCGATGGAAGTACTTGGTATTTGAGATTAGGTAAAAATATATAGGTGATTCATGGTAAATTATAGTTTTATCAAGGTTGTATAGATGGAGGTACTTGGTATTTGAGATTCAATAGGGGTTATTTTTTATAATAGGAGATGTAGATACATTGGGCACATCATTTTTTAAATCTAATTTTATATTTTATAGAAAATGTAAAAATCTAATGACATTGAGTTTTCAAAATAATAATAATGATAAAGTTTATTATCAAATATTAACTTTCAAGACTAAATATACAACTTGAAATGTGGTACAATTATTGTATCAAAGTTTGAATCTAATTAGTGATTACATATTGAAATAATCGTGATAAAAAACAATCTAATATGCAAACGAAAAATTGAAATAAAAACTAAAAATCTTAATCAAGTTCCTTCACTATGATGATCTTTGTTGAGAATTTAATACTTAGGCATATTAGTACTCGAGGCATGGGTACATTACCCATGCAACTATGGGAGTTATGGATCTTGTTAGGTTTTGAGATAGTTTGTAGTCAAGTCCAATAATGTCATACAATTTGAGGTCACATCTAGTAGGAACCTCTTTTACTTTTTAATGAGGTTTTCAATATTGTTCTAATTTGGAGTAGGAATGTGATTTTATTATTTTTATGCTAGTAGTTGAATTCAATGTAATGGTTATCCTTTTGACTAATTCATATTAATGAATTGATTGGTGGACTCGTGAGAAATATTACTCAAGGTGCAAGGTGAGAGGCTAGGAATTTAGTTTTTGTGGTTCAATGAAGAGTCAAATGTATCATAATGTCAACCTTGTGTCTTTCTAACATTGCCAAACCTAGATTTACACAATCAAGTTTGGCAATTTATCCTTAACCCAAAGAACCCAAAAAACCCAATCACTTGATCAATCTTAATAATTTAATTGTCTTAATCACATGTTAGGAACCATGCTCTTGTAGGAAGCCATCTCTGAGTATGATTTGCTTTAAGTATGAAATGATAATAATAAAAAATAAATATTAAATTGTTAAAAATATAAATAAACTTATGTATAAACAAATGTACCGAGACACCAAATAAATAGATTTTATAGATGAATAGAAGCACTTCATTTTAAGGCATCAATACTAAGGAGTTAAATGAAATACACTAATAACAAAAGGTAAATGGGTAAAGCATAAAGAAGATGAAACATAATTAGATCAATTTTTTTTTTTTGCAAGGAGATACAATGTAACTTCAGAAAAGTTGTGAAATAAAATTTAAAAATCCATCATTATACCCATGGACCTATTAAATAGAAATTACAAAAATAACGAATAAAGGATGGGAAAAAACAAAAATCGACAACAAAGAAATGTTTAGTATAGTGATTAGGAAGAGAGAGAAAATTGATTGCTACAACTCAGTAAAAGAATTAATGCTGATGGTCACTCAAGAGAGGTTGTACCTTACCTTACCTCATATTTGTTTCCAAGGTAGTTGCATTGCATCAATGTTGAGTTTCCTTGTTCACTGGGTAGGATGCTTAAAACAAATATCTCACAGATAAAATGCAAGGAGAATTTTGGAGAAAAGGGGATTCGAGTGTAGAATGTTGATTCTATTCACTTTTGTCTATGCATGGATTAAAATGCATTGTTGACCAAAATTACCAATTATATATATATATATATATATATAGTTTAAAGAATACAATTGAAATTACGTGATGTCCTCAACACCATTAATTAAATTAGTTTAAATTTATTATATTTTTAAAATTTATTTGGCATGTTGGTTGTGTCTACATCATTTGTAATCCTTCTAGTTCCTTGAAGCCATATATATGGTCAAGTTTGTTATAGTGGTACGAATGTGAATTTGGTATTTCATTTGTAATTGCAAATTCTAGTTGGCATTTTGTTGTCTGTCACTTTGGAGGTGAAAGATCCTCCCTACATGGTATTTGTATGTCAGTGGGAGTAACTCCTCACCCTATTGTGCTCTTGGTCCAAAACTGTTGAATTTGAAGTGTTATCATTATTGAATTTGAATTACTCCTTACATGTGCAATCCTTGTGAATGGCTTGGCGATTGAACATAGTAATTAGTGACTATCAAATTGTTGTTCATTCTTTCATAAACCACAACATTGATATAGTACCTCTAATTTTATCCTCCATAATAGTCCTTTCATGAGTTCATACCCAATATTGAGGGACCATACACATATTGTACTAGATTATTATACGTCTTACAATGTGATATTGTCGAGGGAGCTAATTCACAATGTCCATATGAGAAACATCAGTGCATGATGCTGTTGAACTTCTATCGCATCAAGATCATATAGTCTGCACATGTAGACAACAAGGCTATATGACCACTCAAATCATTGTCAAGAAATGATTCTTACCATATCAAGGGAATTTGTGAGGTGAGGACTATACTTGAACCAAATTGGACCGTACGTCATATACAAAAAAGGGTTATATTGGTTGCATCATAGCTTGGGTGGAAGGAAAATTACAGTGGTATCGGAACTTGTGATCTTGCTAGCCCATTGGATAACATTGGATGAGCGGGTGGGTGAATTGAGCATCGAGGTGATGACACTACAATGAGAGCTAATAAGAGGACAATAATAACTCAATGGAACTTTGTTGAATGGACAACAAAAACTCAATAAGACCTTGGCAAATGGACAAAAATGAATTGGTGAAACCCATTGACTTTTAGCAGAAGGAAGAAAAAATGGAGGACATAATGGGCATGGTGATAATTATGTTAATGAGAGGCCTGACACAAAGTGCTCCCATACATGACCAATGATGTTGATATTTTCCAAAAGACATGAACAACACAAGGAGCAAGAGCTTATGTTCATGGAAATACAAGACCAATTTAGGCAAGATTGGTGTGATGTTGTGTTTGGAGCAAAACAACCCTTCAAGGGTTATGTAGATTTGCAGATGAGATATTCTAGTAGACACGACCATTACAATAATGACATCAAAGAAAGATTGGAAAGATAATTTTATCATCCTTTGATAGAATTGGGTATACATCAACATGGGCATGGGTACAAAAGGCCAATACCTACTTCCATATCAACTCAATGCTCAAAGAAGAGACGATCAAGTTCACAACACTTCACCTAGGAGTCACTAATGAATGGTGGCACCATAGATGGTCTCGCTTGGTCATGATCAAGTCACTTCATATGTTGACTTCAATGAGAGACCTATAGATCATTTTGATGGGAAGACTTCAAGGAGTTAATGCAATTAAAGTAGACCAGACCAGTGGATAACAATATCACAAAATTTCAAAGACTATTAGTGTTGGCTACAAAGATTTTAGAGAGGAAACTAGTTGTTGTTTATGGATGGATTAGCTAAACTCTTGAAAGGTTGGGTCAAGGGTTTTAACCTGAGCACACTCACAATGACAATCAAGAAGGTACACAACATTGTAACATCCTCTTCTTTGTCCAAGAGTTATATACACCCTAAGACACCCCTTGCTCTGAAGGAAATAGATCACAAACCCCATCCAAAGAAGACATATTTGGATGAGGCTACTAGATAGGAGCACGAGAGGGAAATTTTTTTTTTTACCTTAAAGGAGTCATGGGAACCAAGGCATTGATGTATGAATGTGAAACCAATGGAAAAGGTTAGCAAGATTCCAAGGAGGTCAACATAAACTACTTAGAGAGGGTTTCCACATTGGTGCTTTAGGTCAATACTCTAAGGTGCGTGCTATTTCAGGTACATGACGGTACTCTCCATGGGCAAAGGGTCATGGTCATGCTTGAAAGTGGAGCCACACTCAACTTCATCAAGTCATCACTTGTGAACTGAAGGGGTTTGCTTTCAAAGGCACAACAAGGGTTTGAGGTCAAGGTGACAGGAGGAGACCTCTTTTCATGTACCCATTTGGTCTCACAACTAAGCATTACCATGGGAAACCACATGATAACATATGAATTCTTTTTGATAGATATGGATGACATGTAGTTTATATTGCTCATACAATGGATAAAGACTCTTGATGAATACACTCAAAACTTCAAGAAGATGGAATTCTCAGGATGACAAAAATATAGTGTTGAGGGGAATGGAAAATGATGACCTAAACTAAATCTTGACATGAAAAATGGAGGCCATCTTCAAACATGATAGTGTTGTCTAGGTGATACATTGTTTGATCTCCATAGAACTTATACAGGGATAAAAGACTTACTACTGGGATGATGATCTCTAGACGGTGTTGTACAAACATAATGCAGTCCTATCTAACATCCCGCCAGGTGTATCTCTACACTATGGGTTTGAGCATACCATAGAGTTGGAGTTAGGAGCCAAACCTATCATTACACACACTAACTGCCATCTTAAGAAGTTCAAGGATGCAATAGAAAAGAAAATCTAAGAGATCCACAACAAGGGATGGATCGGGCCTAGCCCCAGCCCCTTTGCATCATTGGTAGTAATGGTAAATAAAAAAGATAGATCACTCCGAATATGTGTGGACTATTGTACAATGAACAAAAAGACCATAGAAATGGGCACCTCATCCCCAAGATTGATGAGTTGTGGGATGAAGAACATGGTGCAAACTATTTTTCTAAAAAAGACCTCTAATCTAGCTACCATCATATCTGCATGAGGGAGAAATACATAGACAAGATAACCTTATATTTTCACTATATACACTATGAGTTTTTGGTCATACCATTTGGTTGATCAATGCTCCAACCACCTTTTAGTCATTCATGAATCACATTTTCAACAAGAAGTTTGTGCTAGTTCCTATTGGTCTTCTTTGATGACATGCGTATCTACAACAAGATGTGGGAGGAACATCTGGGCCATTTAAATGAGGTTATGAGAATCATGCAGTCACAATCATTATTTTCCAAACATTCAAATGTGAGTATGGAATGAAAAAGATATTATATCTAGGACACATCATTCGTGTCTAAGGGGTTCAAGTACATCAGAGGGAAATTCAAGTCATCCTAGATTTGACACCTCTCAATGCACCCATCACAAATATAACAAAGAAGGGGTCTTTCAGTTGGAATGAGTGGGCGTAGCACGCATTCAACAAGTTGAAGGAAGCCATGAGTTCTTGTTCACTTCTGGTACTACTTGAATTCACATGGCCCATCATCTTGGAGTGTGATGCATTGGGGCAGCGTTTGC
This sequence comes from Cupressus sempervirens, assembly GCA_028749045.1. Lineage (NCBI taxonomy): Eukaryota > Viridiplantae > Streptophyta > Pinopsida > Cupressales > Cupressaceae > Cupressus > Cupressus sempervirens. The sequence goes on along the minus strand of CM053786.1, from coordinate 708,411,119 downwards.
ATAGGATCGTCACCCCATTGCATTCAAGAGTCAAAAGCTTTTAGCAGAAAAGCAACTATAATGTATCCATGACAAAGAGATGTTCGCCATCATTCACACACTGATGAAGTTTTGGGAGTACCTTGTCATAGCCAATTTTTTTGTACAAACATATCACAATAGCCTAAGATATTTCTTGGGGTAGAAGGATTTGAACAAATGGAAATAAAAGTGGGTGAGAAAAATCTAGGCATTTGACTTTGATATTGAATATGTAAAGGGTAAAAATAATATGGTGATCAATTCCCTATCAAGGAGGCATGTCATATGTTTTGTATCCCTTTGGTGGATTGGAAGGCACATCTGATGGTTGAATACTACTACAACACATTTGTGTGCCAGCTAATGGATTGTCAAATGAAGGATGATAGATACAAGGTCATTGACGACCTCATTCACTAAAAGGAAAGAATCTGTTTGGTATCTGAGTACAAGATGAATGAAGTAATTTTAAAAGATATGCCTGACTCACCCTTAGTTGGACACTCGGGATATCTACAAACCTACAAACAAATCTGAAAAAAGTTTTCTTGGAAGGGCCTAAAGAATGACATCCTCTAATACATACAAGAATGCTCCATTTGACAACAACAAAAATGAACACATCTTACTAGAAGGACCGCTTCAACCATTGCCAATTCTAGACTAGAAGTGAGATAGTACCTCAATTGATTTTATCCTCGGGCTACCCAAAGTGTAAGGAAAAGATTGCATCTTCATTGTGATTGATTGTCTGACTAAGTATGCACATTTCTTCACCATCCCCATAGGATACCAAGCAATGAAAGTGGGTTCTTTTTTTCTTTCGAGAGGTATTTCTCTTCCACAATCTTCCATGGAACATAATGAGTAACAAGAATTGTCATTTTCTCGACACCTTTTGGATGGAATTATTTTAATTGGAAGGGACAAAGTTATTGAGAAGCACAAGCTCCCATCTATTGATAGATGGACAGACAGAGACTATGAACAAATGGCTAGAGAGATATCTCAGGAAGTTTGTTTCAACACAATGTAAGACATGACCATCTTGGATTCATTTGGGAGATAACCATTACAAACCCACCTATTACACATCGATAGGTATGGCTCCCTTCAAAGAAATGTACAATTATGAACCTTCATCATTAGTGGATCTGGTGTTGAGTGACACTTATGCACCAAGAGCCAAATAATAGCTTCAAGAGAGTTTGTATATCCTAATATCTCTCATGGATAACCTACATGGGGCTTAGAACTGATATAAGATGTATGTAGATCGATACCGGATTGAGAGAAGTTTTGAGGCTAGTGATCAGGTTTACCTCAAACTTCAACTGTACACACAATACTCCCTAAAGACTTGTGGCAAGGAGAAGGTGAGGTCTTGCTTCTACAAACCCTATGTGGTGGTTTAGAGGGTAGGTGAAGTTGCCTACGAACTAGAAACTTCCTATAGGGATTTAGATTCACAAAAGAAAGTATGTATCATGTTTAAAGGTAATTAGATAGTGTGTCCTAGTGTCGAAGCAACTATCTCCCATAGATGAAGAAGGAACATCACCTTATGATTATGTTGAACTTTTGTCATACCAGTACCATATAATGAATACATGTAGACAACGAGGCCATATACAACCACTCAAATTGACACCAGGAAATGATTCTTATCATATAGAGAACATTTATGGGGTGAGTAGGAACCAGATTGGACCATATGAAATAGATAGAAAGGTTTTACAAGTTGCACCATAGCTTAGGTAGAAGGGGCATTAAAAATTATTATTTTTAATTAATTAAAAGTTTTGTTCATGTAGTGCCTCTCCCATTTGTTCATGTATGTCATCATAATAGATGTGATCCTAATGTTCATTCTTTTTAGTGATCATGTGGGGAACGATGAGTGGTCTACACCCTTGGGGTGATTTGATTAATGTGGTTGTGTGAGTAGACTAATTATGCTTTATATCTTACTTATTATACCTATGATGTATTCGATAGTCTAACTAAGGTATATGTCAGTGGTTACTTAGATTGGTATGGTATCACGAAGTTATTATGTGAGTTCCCTTGAGATATGAACAATGGTTACATTGTGTGATCATTGGACTGCTCCACTTGATTCTAGTTCCTGCAAAAGTGTTGAATTATATGTTTGATCATATTGTTAATGGCATTTTGACCATATCTATATCATTGTTCCATGTGATGTTATCTGATGTATTTTACATTTCAGGTTATTGATGTTTCTTTAGGATGATTGCTAGGGATTGGTAAAGTATTAAGCCATTTATGTTATTTAGTAATTCATATTTCTATTGATATATGCATAGAATAATTAGGAAATGATTTATCTATATTCGGGTTTGGGATTATGCATTATATTTGCGTATGGAAGATGCTCATTTGAATTCATGTTTATTGTGCCTCTATATTGTGGATATTTATTCTTTAATTTCAATTGATATATATATATATATATATATATATATATATATATAATCATTTAAATGTTTTAATTTAAATAAAATATCATGTAATTATGTGTTATATTGTACTACACCATTGCTATGTGTGGATTTCCTTTTGGTGCTAGTACAAAGTCTGAACATGGTCATAGTCACTTGTGGGATCTACACAATGTCTTGTTCTCCTTCATGTGACTATGTGTCTGGATGTGCTTCACCTATTATATATTGAGCATCTATACTTGATGTTTTCTCATTGTTGGAGTTTGGCTCGTCAGACCTTCATGAGAGCTTTCTCGTTAGATTCATAGTGAGAATCTCATTTGTTAGAAAGTAAAGTCCACCAAGATAATTGAGAGGTGGGGGGGGGGGGGGGGGGGGGGGGGTGGGGGGGGGGGTGCGGTTGGGGGTTGAATCAGTTATCCAACTATTAAAACACTTATCAACCTTATTAATCCTTCACCATCATGTGAACAATATAATCATAAATCATAAGAAGATATACATACATAATAAAACTTTATATGTGAACTAGGTAATCCCTTGATTAGAGGGAAAACCCTAGTGGGGATGGTACCCACAAAATTATGTACTAATATAAATATTCCTTATGGATGGACTTTATTAGGAGCCAATGAAATACATTTAGTACATATCAGTCCATGTTAGGAGACTTTGAATCCTTGTTAGGAGATTCCAACCCTGTTAGGAGTTGTAGACAGCTGATGAACCCACTGTCCAGATAGCTTCAGGGGAAAGACCACCGAACTCACTGTCCAATTGGTCTCTATATTATTCCTCTCAAAGTAATAGAAATAGCATAATTTCATCTCCTTTGTCCTCTCGACTGAACTTATCATCTCTGATCTCAATACCAAATCACCAACTTTGCATCCAAATAATCCCTTGGATTGCTTACTCGCATTTACCAAACACTTTGCATATCACACTTGAATACATACATTACAACAAGGAAAGTATCTTTCCTTTATGCCAAGTCCTCAAAATAATTCCTTGAGTTGGCCTTGAGGCTTTACCAATTAATTATAATAGAACCTCATTAAGATATTAGAAAACTTTGCATCTTTTCACAACTACAAATCACTGTCGGCTCATACTCTTTATAACTTCTCACACATGTGACATTTGACTTTGTGCACTCGCTGACATTGTCATCAAGTTGTCTACAATCATAGTCTAATTGTGCTCATCACAATTCTTTCCCAATTAAGAGATACAAATCAATCATCATAAACCACTTATCAGGTGACATGTCTACTTACTATCTTCTATAATTCAAGAATATCTTCTACATATCTTCATCTTTCTGTATGTGCACTTATCCACGTCATTAGGACAGTATGTAATACATCATTAATTGTGCTTGACCTGATCATCACTACACAGTCCATATGACCTCGTTCTTTGTCTATTACTCTACTAATCTTCACAGAAATAATACTATGTTGACATCAATGACAAACATAGTCATGAATGCAACATGTAAATCATAAATAGTCTCTCCAATGATTATGATGCTCTCCCAAAGGAATATCATCAACATTCATGCTAACAATCTCCCCCCTTTGGCATTGATGGAAACATAGATGAAAAACATCAAGTTCCAAGAATACCAAATCAAACTCTAGTGTTGCTACTGATGTTTTCTTCTCTTCAAATCCTCTTCATGAATCAAATCTAAAACTCGTGCAACAACACTGCTCCGTCTGCTTCCTCATTCTTAGGACCAACATCAGTTGTTCACACTTCTCCTCAATCACTCTCCCCCATTATAACATTTATCCCCCATACATAGGAGATATTTTTCATGTATACTCTTCCCCCATTGACATCAATGACAAAGGTTTCATTATGTCAATCATCTGCTCAAAGTATTCAACCAGCTCAAGTGTCCAAAGACATTGTTCAATATCAACTACCAAGAGTCCTTGATGACTCTACTCATCTCAGATACTCCCCCATACAAGAAGCATCAACATTCAATCGAGATAAATAATAGATCTGTCTACCACTAGATTGATGCACTCTCTTTATCATTTATTCAAAAGTAGGTAGGGGCATAACCCCAAGCATACCTCGCAAATACTCAAATGTATCTTTAGGCAAAGGCTTTGTAAATATATCTACAATCTGCTCTTTTGTATTTACATACTCTAATATGATCTCTTTCTCTGTAACTTTCTCTCTCAAAACATGATACTTATTTGATATGTGCTTAGTCTTAGAATGAAACACAAGATTCTTTGACATACTTATTGTACTTGTGTTATCACAATGTATGATAAAAAGTTCTGAAAACTCTATCCCAATGTCCTTTAGCATTTTCTTCATCCACATAATCTGATTGCAATTGTTTAATATTGCTACATACTCTACTTTTGATGTACTCTATGAAATACAATCATGTTTCTTGCTTAGCCAAGAAACCAATCTTCCTCCAAGGAAAAATGCTCCATTGTCAGTGCTCTTTTTGTCATCCATACCGCTTGCCTAATTCAGATCAATATATGCACACAAAGTAAAATCACTTGATCTGTCATACCATAATACAAAATTAGGTGTACCCTTAAAATATTTTAATATTCTCTTTACTATTGCATAATGTGATTCCTTAGGATCGGCTTGAAATCTTGCTACTACCCCAACTGCATTTTCTATATCTAGTCTTGTGTGAGTTTGATATTGCAAACCTCCAATCATAGATCTATACTTCTTTTGCTCAATTGTAGGTCTCTCATGTTTGCTAGATAACTTGTGACCAATTATCAGAGGTGTACCAATAGTCTTACAACTTTACAAGCCAAATATTTTCAACAAGTCTTTCAAATATTTAGCATGTGATATAAAAATACTATCACTATTATGTATAATTTGTAGGCCCAAGAAAAAAATCATCTCAACAATTATACTCATCTAAAACTCATTCTTCATTTCATTAGCAAATTTGCCACTTGTTTCATCATTACCTCCAAATATTATGTCATCAACAAATATCACAATGATCAACAATCCATTCTCAATTTCTTTCTAAAATAAGTTATTATCAATTGTACCTTTAGAAAATTCCAATTTTGCCAAATATTTGTCCAATCTTGCATACTAGGTTCTAGATGCTTTC